>JABSTQ010004651.1:15000-38897 GCA_013358835.2 Ixodes persulcatus
CAAAGACACTCTGTCTACTCGTAGCAGAGGGTCAATGTTACGCGACGCCGGAGCTACGAGAGATCTTTCACTGATCCCCTCTTCCTCCGCCTTTTTCGCCGGCGCGTTGGGACGGCGTACGCTTTCTAGTGCTACGAGGTCAGGCTGTTCTACAACCTGGTCCCTCTCATCCCGGTTTTCTACCTCCAACTCTGGGAGTGCTTGCTCCCCGTCAGCTGCCTCTGGCTCTGGATCCCTCGTCAACAAAGGGGCGACCTGACGCGATTTGGACCTCGTACACGACTGTACTAGCCCTTTTCCCAGTTGTTGACCCCTTTCGCGCAGCAGGAAATCTGACCGGTTAGAAAACAAATAAGGATATTCCAACGGGACTGTCTGCGAGACAGCCGCCTCTGTCACTAGCTCTCCGAACGGGCCAGTTATCCTTACTCTCGCCATAGGCAGACAGACACTGTGCTTTTCGAGCAGCTGCTTGATCCAAACTACCTTTCCAGTAAAATCGGATGGCGTTACATACGACGGATGAACAACGTCCATCGTCGCTGCACTGTCACGAAGCACCCTGCACGGCTTTCCGTTTACCTGGAGCTCGTGAAGATAGGGACGAAGGAGCTTCAGGTCCTCGTCACTACCGTTCACGTACGAGAACACCACCCGCGGTTTCTTACATCTGGCCGCTGTGTGTCCCGGCTCCTGACAGTTGTAGCACAGGAACGGCTTCCTTGCCTCGAACTGCCCTGTTGGGCTTTTCCGCGCCTCGTCTCCGTTCGAGTGTTCTGCGCTCTTTTCTGGGACCTTTTGTCCTGCTTCGGGCTTCTCGGGCCCGTTTTCTCGCGAGCCGTTACCCTGTCGGAAGGTCTTGCGCTGATCGCTTCGGCCGGATTCGCTTTCCTCTCCGCTCAGCTTTCTACGCGTTGCGTACTCTTCGGCTAGCTCAGCGGCCCTTTCGACAGAGTCGACTCCCACCCTGTCCTGCACCCAGAGCTTGACTGACTGCGGAATGCTACGAAAGAACTGTTCGAGGCACACACACTCGACTACCTTGTCTCGGCTTTCGTACACTTCCTCGCTCTTCAACCATTCTATCAGGTTGGTTTTAAGCCCGTACGCGAATTCCGAGTAGCCCTCGCTGCTCTTTTTGGATGCGTTTCTAAACCTTTGACGGAACGCCTCGGCAGAAAGGCGGTACCGCTTCAAAAGGCTGGACTTCACCTTGTCGTAGTCGTCCGCGTCTCCAGCACTAAGGCGCGCGACAACCTCTGCAGCCTCACAGGGCAACAGAGTCAAAAGCCGTTGCGGCCACGTTTCTGGGGCGAAGCTCAACTTCTCACATGTCCTCTCAAAGTTAACTAAGAATAGGCCCACGTCTTCCCCAACTTTAAACGGCTGCATGAGCTTCTTCATTTGATACGACTCGGTCTCACTTGCTCGTACCGGAGCCCCAACTCTACTGTTCTGCGAGTTTAATCGCTGTTGTTCAATTTCGAGCTCTAGCCTTTTCAGCGCTCGCTCCTGGTCTCGTTCCTCTCTAGCTGCAGCTTGCTCTCGTTCCTCTTTCGCTGCAGCCTGTTCCTCTTTCGCTGCAGCCTGTTCTCGCTCTCGTTCCTCTCTAGCTGCAGCTTGCTCTCGTTCTCGTTCCTCTCTAGCTGCAGCTTCGCTCTTAGCGTTCTGAAGCAGTTCCCACGCAATTTTAATTTCCTCTGCTTCCGCGCTCTCTGAAATCGCTTTACTGATCTCAGATTTCTTCATCTTTTGCTCCACCTCCACACCCAATTCTTCACATAAACAGAGTAAATCTGTTCTCAGTAACCTCATTAGATCCATGATCGCTGCTTTTTAGCTTTGGCTTTGTAATAAAACTTGTCGCGAGGTTGTACACAAACCTAGCGCACGAGTCAAACACTATGGATTCCCAGCAGTTCAAAATTAATTACCCATAATCTGAAGCCTGGCGAATCTCAAAGCAAAGTCCAAACGCTCACCCACAGATGTAGCACGATGTCGCATGGTCCGATCCCAACCGCTGCCAACCAGTTGTTCGAGGCGGGGCTTAGGCCGCACGTCCGGGAGCTTCCTGGCTCGTGACGACGACCATTCCCCGAAGTGAAGAACCCAGGGGTCCAGTGGAGGTGGGAGAATTGGTAACGTAACGAACGGTTTAATTACATGGTAGCGATACAGTCGTCAAATCCAAGAGAACAAATGGAGCTCTCACGCCCCGCCTTATATAGGGGTCCGTTTTCTCCCTCTCTCTCCGCCAGGGCAGCAGGTGCGACAGCCACGTGCTTTGCAGCTGGGTCCGGCGCGACGTAGACAGAAATGAGTCATAGCCAAGGTTCTCCGCAGTTAGGCCAGGCCTCTCTCCCCTTCCGGAGCGCACGAACCCACACGCACACACACACACGTCCCGTTGACGTCACGGACGCGTTGAGACACGTTTTGGGCAGCCTTCGACAGGTGGGCGTCAGTCCTGAACACGTCGGGACTCGTTTTGGGACTAGTTTCCGTAGCGTTGAAACTCGGAAGAAGGTTGCCGAAGGTTCCATTCTTAACACCCGATAGCGCGCCTCCGCTAGCCTCCGCAGCTCTGCAATATTTCCGCTAGCAACGCGCATGCGCAGTAGCGTCGTCGCTCTAGCGTATAGCGTAGCGGGAGAGCCAAAACGATCTAATAAAACTCTCTATTATTCCGGACTTTAATAATTTTCCTAAATATGCCCCTGGCCCAGGACTAAAACGACAGAAGTCTTTTTTTGTTGCGAGGCGTAGTTTTCGGAATATCGAATTTGTCCCCCTTTCGTGGAACACCCTGTATATATAGAGAGATATATTTATAACACAAGAAATGTCAAGTTTCGTTCACTCATTAATCAGAGAAATCCCTCAAACCTTCCCGCAGTTTTTAAGGAATACTTTCCACTTCCTCCGGGATTTGGATGATTTGGTACTGCTTGCTGATTCTTTCCTGGTAACATTGGATGTGGCAGCGCTATACACTGAAATCCCACATGAAGACAGCGTCGCACCAATCACTATGCACAAGCTCGAAGAACAATCATCCTGGACTGCCATTCATTAACGGCACGAATACGACTGGCACTTGAACGCCATCACTTTGAACTTCCACACAGACATTATTTCCGAACTACGGGGTCTGCCATGGGGACAAATATGGCTGAAAAATACGCAAACATATTCATGGCACAGCTCGGGATAAAATTTGTCTCGAGCTGTCTCATCCAACCACATTTATATAAGTGACCTTCTTAGGATATGGACGAGCACGAAGGCAACCTAAACAAGTTCATCGCCACCTTCACTTTACCGCATCCTTAAATTTGGTTCGTCTACAGCACGGTTGGGCAGGAATACCCTAAAAGATATTTGAAAGTACAAACACTCGGATACTTAAAAATACCTAAATACTGATACTCAAATGCATTCATTCATTTATTGACTCTTAAAGGCCCCATTGGGGCATTATATAAGGGGGCAGTACCGGGAGGCATACATGTGGAACTTTTACACGTATAAAGAGAAAAAAAGGAATAAGATGTGGCCTAACAGTGGCCATACACGAAGACAAGACGCTGGTGAGCCATTAACTATGGATGACACGGCATTTCTAAAATATATCGGGGTCACGCATGTGCACAATATGATCAGGAAGATTATTCTACTCTATTATAGAAAGGGGAAGAGATGAGTGGTCCAAGCTGAGGGGGGAACCAGGGTTGCGACGTACACTAAGGAAAATAAAAAGACGTCGGGATGAACGATGGGGATCTAAAAGTAGTGGCTGTCTAAGTCGAGGGTGGTCATAGAATCACATGAAACAGACAGACGTGTCAAGTTCTTCGAAGAGTAAAGAGGGTGACAAGAAATAGAGAAGCATTCATGGCTGATCAACTGGCAGAATGTTCATAATCAGATAGGATAAATCAGGCGGCACGATTTTGAATATATTCTAATGTGTTAGGTAGAGTTGAAGAGGAGACCAAATGGAAGCAGCATATTTGATCTTTGAGCGAATAAATGTCTCGTAGGCCAGCTGCCGAAGGGTAGGGGGGTGGTGCAGAATGCAGGCATCGTCTGATATAGCCAAGGGTTCTAGAAGCTTCAGCATATATAGTGTTTGTCTATAGAGGACATGGCATATCAGGAGAAAAATGGACACGGAGGTATTTGTATGATTTTATACACTCATTTTTAGTGCCTGGAGAATACTGGAAGGGAGATAGGGAGTTCTTGCGGCAAAAACAGTCAAATTTACACTTTTAGTCGTTTAGTAACGTAAGTCATTGATCACACCATTTGGTTATGTTTTCGTGGTAATTCTGAAGGAGTGATGATCGTTAGTACAGCTTATTTGGCGATACATTACACAATCGTTGGCGTAAAGACGTGTATTACAGGTGAATAAATTTGGAAGGTCGTTCATTAAGATCAAGCAGAGGAGGGTACCAAGACATTGGTAAGGTTAGATTTTAACGAGTTTACAACCGTGTATTGGACTCCGGATGAAAAAAAGCTGTGAATCCAAGAAACAATTAAAGCATAAATATTGAGACAGGAAAGTTTTAAAAGGAGGCGGAGGTGAGGAACACGATCAAAAGCTTTTGAGAAAACTAGAAAGATAATGTCCGTTTGGGAATGTGAACGGAGGTTAACGTGCAGGTCGTGAGAATATTCAAACAGTTGGGTGTCGCAGGAATAACCCTTGCGAAAACCGTGCTGCCGACGGAAGAAGCTGTTATAGGTTAAAGATCCATAATCTTCTAGTGCATGATGTGCTTTAGAAGTTTTGATGCAATGCACGTGAGTGATATTGGTCGATAGTTACTATGATGAGACGTACATGGACTCCTCTATACGGAGAAAGCCTGGCACATCGACGACGGAGCCATAGGGCGCGCGGCCGCAGGAAAATGGGGAGGAGGAGCACGCGGAACGGTGGCCAATATGGTAGCGCAGAGCAGAAAGGGCAGAGGTAGTGTGCGAGCGCTTGGGTAATGAGCGGCCACTCCCCGAACCACGTTTGTTTTCGTGTTTTCGTCACCGTCGTTTTCATACTCCAGGAGAAACAGCTGCGGCGATTCGAAAGCGCGCTGGCAGCAATGCACGATACCGGTGGCGTCGGCGGAGTATTCGGCGTGCCAGCGGAGTGCGTCGTCGTCGGTCCATGGTATCGTGCCATGGGCGTATGAACCGGGGGAGGGGGGGGGGGCAAGAGGGGCGCTTGCCCCCCCAGTTCTCAGAGTGGGGGGGGGAAGCCAAGTGTTTTGCCCCCCCTGAAACAGCCACCACTGGGCAGGACAAACACTGGCCAGCGGCGCCCAAGGAATACTAAGGGCACCGCCCCCCGACCCGCGGGCGCATATTTTTAACGCGCAGGCAATTCAAACCCTAGCAAAAAAAAAAAAAAAACTGCGCTCATGCCGGACTGGCTGGTACGTGGAGATAGGCGCTGCCGCCGTCAACATAGGCAGGGGTTACAATGCGAGTTTCCAAAGCGTTAACTTAGTTGTAAGATGTCTGCCTCATACGTAGCAGACCCGGGTTCCATTCACATGGACGGCAGAATCGTCCTATCCGACGTCCGATCCGACAGTACGAACGCCGCTCCGAATCGCCGCACGCGACAGTTTGAGACACACGCATCCGACCTTGCATGTGGCACGACGATCCGCTCGGCTCCTCCAGGCGATCCAAGCACTCCAGTGGAGGTCCGCGTTCATAGATCTCTGGTTCCAGGATGAAGGATTAGCTCGCACGAGCGAAGTTAGGAGCTCGTTTTTGCTAGCGCGTGCATTCTTTGCCGGGGCCATCTTTTTCGAATGGATCAGCGGGATACACGCGCCCGGCTTCCCGTCGCCCGTCCCGTTTTCTTATTCGTCCCGCCAGACCCAGTACGTCATCATGACGTTCGCGCTAGCTCTGCTGTCATTGGCTGGACGCTTCCGGTAGTCCGTCCGCCGTGCGAAACTATATGGCACGTTGGACACATGCCGGATCGTCGATCCGACGTCTAGCGACCAAATTTTTTCCGATAAGGTAGTCCTACTGCCGGATCGGACGTCGGATCGGATGGATTTTTCGCGCATGTGTCTCACGCTTTTGTTTTTTTCCTCGAACATTTTGTTTTGTCGAGGCATTTGGCGATATTTACGACATTTCTTTTTTATGATTAAAACTTAAAAAAAAAAAAAAACGTTGCCGACAAAACATCGCTGAACTAAATCTTATGGGACTCTATTTACGGATGTGCATGGGGGACAGCGTTGCTTGGGTTGCCGGCTGCAAAGCGGCGTGTACGGTGGTAGAACGAGGGGGGGGGGGGGGGGGGGTGCTAATTGGGTTAATAGTTTGCGGCGTGAACGCAGGCCGGGAGGGGGGGGGGGGGGGGGGGTTAACGCGCTTCGAGTGACACACGCGCCGTCCGAATCCGAAATTTAACTTTCCGCGCGTTGCGTAGCAGCCAATCCGGCGTGAGCGTCGTTGCTAGGGGTCTATCACCTGCGCCGTAAAAGTTATAAATGGACCGAATCTGCCGAACTTCAGATTCGGCAAAGTTCCGCACATGCCGAAATATTGAAGGAAAGTTAGGCAAAGATTCGGCAAATATTTGGCAAATATCTGCGCACGCGCACGAACGCGACGGGCCATGGATCGCAAATGGACGCCGTTCAGTCACGAGGTTACTATCGTACAGTTTAGTACAATGCGCGGTTACGGCGATGTGTGGAGTAGGCGGCACGGTAACTGTGCGTTTGTGAGCTTTTGCGAGTGTGGTTCTCTCGAATATTTTCTGCCTCAAGAAGAGGAGATCAACCAGTAATTTACGCAATCCACTGCGCATGCGACCAATTATGCGGTGCATTCTGGATAATGTGATTTTCATTTGACCTTTCCATTGATGATGCAACGAGGTAGTTGAAACATTGATTGACAACTGACAATTACGCGCAGTGTTCACAGCCCACTGCCGTCAAACGAGGCAGAGCCACGAGAGCTTGCCAGAATGTATGGGATGCAGCTGGCATCTTCGTCATAATGTGATACATGTTTTCCCTCTTATTTTCTTTCCTTTTTACGCACACTCTATAGTGTGTAGACTCTGTACATTTATATATTGGTTTTGTTTTTTTCACATATGGTAGCGGGCTGGCAGGCGCTCTGCGTAAGGGTTTTCACGTATCTGCTCAGCCCCGGACAACACCACATGGACCCATTCCAGTTTGTGCAAATAAAATTATTATTATTATGATTATTATGATGATTATTATTATTATTATTATTATTATTATTATTATTATTATTATTATTGTTATTATTATCATTATAACAATCCTATTTTCGGCTCACAAATAGTTTTGGGCCAAAACAGAATAATATTGCTTTTTAGTTCGCGTTATTTCGCGATTTTCGTGTATCTGCATAAAGCTAAACACATAACTATCTATTATGCTCGTCGTTGCACATCCGACATTCCTAATTCTCCCCATCTTCCTAAACGTCCGTGTGCGTCCTAACACCAGAAATCGGTATTTTAAAGGTAAAATACGGAACGTTGCTAATATGGAACGCACACTTTCATGCAAAGCTGACGTCAAGTGACTCAAATCGAAAAACATACATATTTACAATATTGTTATCTCTTCTGGTGAAGGCTCAGCAACCGTTGCATTCGTTTTTCGCGCACTAAACAGCGACTCCCAGAGAATGTAAGAACGCGGTGATTGCATTTATTTTAACAATGAAAACAGACTTGCAGGCGTGCGCTGGTGAAGTCTCAAAATCAAAACTCTCGTAGCGTGATTCGTGACTAATTGCAAGTTAACACACAAAAGCGACATCGATGCAATTATCTTGCAGAATATCACCTTATTTAGTAATAACTGTGTCAATAGGCACTACATGTTGTATTTACGTTAAGAAAAAAAAAACATAAACCTTTTTTTGTGAGAAAAAACTAAATATCAACGTTAAGTCTGGTTACAGTGTATTTTTGCCGAATCTTTAGAAAAGTTCGGCAAAAGTTCGGCTCCGCCGAATCTCGAGATTCGGCAAAATTTCGGCCCATCACTAGTAAAGATATACGACCGGGGGAGGGGGGGGGGGCGTTGGTTTGCCCCCCCACTCAGGAACAAGTTGATAAGCCACTGTATCGTGCCGAAGAACCATGCAGTTTTGACTAAACGAAACCGACGGCCGCGATCGTCGGTTTCGCGTTCAAGGACCGTTGCGGAGATGCGGGCGCAGGGAGAAACGGGAAAGGGTTGACGTTGAGTTTCTCCTCTCCACGATAGCGAAAAGAAAAGAGGAAAAAAGAGTGTTTCTGCGTTTGGCCGCTCGCTCTTGTGTGGCTCTAGCAGGCAATCTTCCCTCCGCTCCCGTTTCCCCGATAACCCGCGCCGACCGAATGCGAGGGTTGCTATGGCAACAGCTGCGTCGGCTCCAACACGAACGGATAAAAACCGGTTTTGTTGAAGCCGACATGCTGTTTCCATAGCAACCCTCGGACTTGATCAGACTCAACGCAAGTGTTTGAATGGCTCTATAGACTTTCTTTGTTTCCTCTTGACCCCTTTCTTTATTTGAGGCTGGCGGGCCAGTTTGTTGAACGTCCGCACACTGCCGCGACCTGATGAGGAGCGGACTCCACTCGGAACGTCGTCCAATAAATATATGATCCAACCTTAGGCAATCCTTTTCTGAGTTATATATATATATAGGGTGGTCCAAGTCACCAAGCTCGATCTAAAATGGACCGTAAAAATCGATGTCTCCACCTAGTCATCTAACTAGATGACTAGGTGGAGACATCGCAGCCGACCAGCGAAAGAAAGCAGACGACACACAGACGAATTCCGTTGGCAGCAAAAGCGCCGCCGTTATGCAGACACATTTTTTTTTACTTTAAGTTTTGCTTTTATTGTCCGCATTTATTTTTGAACCGAACATACATTTCAGGAAGATTATGTTAATTTTAATAAACCAAGGTGGTCGCGAGCCGTTGCGATAAGGACGTAGCGCCATCTATCAATACGAACGCCAAACACACCCGGCTACTGGACCCCTGTCTTCTGCGTCGCTGCCCTCCGTAAACCCTGGCCAGTTTCTTGGTCTTATTTTTTACAGAAAGGGAGCTACGCTTCGTAATTTTCCAAGAAAAAACGGACCTGTTAAGTACACCTTTGACGAAAAGTTTAGATTGCTATGTGCATCCGTCAATTTTTAAGGTCCATTTTAGGTCGAGCCTGGTGACTTCAACCACCCTATAGACCTGTTACACTTACTCTCGCCCCCGACCGCCAAGGAAGCATATCCGGTATGAGCGACGAAAAAATATTAAAACGTTTCAATCCGCAAATAGTAAAAGAATAGAGGGGAGACAAAACGAGAATGGGTGACGGTTACGCTTGTCTCCTTAATGCCTTCTATCGGCGTGGCGACGGCAAAACAATGTTTTTGCCCATACTGGAAGTGACGACAATTCAAGATGGCGGCGCCCTCGTGAAAAAAGGTCCAAATATATGAATATAACAAGAGGAGGAGGAGAAAGAGGATGAAGAGAATAATGACGAGCTGTAAGATGTAACTAAAAGAGGATTGCCCAAGGTGTACTCGTGTGTTTATCCAGCGACGCCCCGAGCGGTGTCCACTCTTAAAAACAATTACTTAGATTCAATTTTTTGGCCACTAAGTAAACTGGTGAGTATAATCTCTTCCAGAGTTTACTGGCTACGCTAGAACATTGTGTTTCAAGCGCGCGCATTGCTTTTGCAGCAGAAATACAGCCCCCTGATCTCCCACGCACTTATGTCTGTATTTTCAGAGGTTTCGCCTGGGGCAGTTGCGAAAGCTAGGTCGGTCGTGGACGGCATTAAGAGTGGGTTCAGGATGGAATTGGAAAACGCATTATGGATGGACGATATTACTCGCGAGGGAGCCCTCACGAAGCTGGACAACACCGAGATATTCACGGGCTACCCGAGTCATCTCTCTGACGAGAAAGGCCTAAACAAACGCTACGGTGAGTGTTAATCAGATAAGCAGCGAAGCGAAAGTGTTACCTTGTACGAGCCTCGGTACCTTTTGCTCCCTTCCTGCGTGAATTATTTATTATTCTGAAGTACGTAACAATAAAAACGAAACGTGATGCTTTAAGCAAAGAGAAGCTACCGCGTGAATCAATGGGATTGTTCGACCTTGAAGGGACCTCAGATACCGGTTACTTAAAGCATCGACCTAAGATTAGGTAAATATGTGACTGCGGATGAAACATTTTGTGCATAAAAACTAAAAAAAAATGTGCTTACAAGTGGAAAGAGTACAAATAAAGCGCGTGAATTTGTTGCATATGGGGGCCTTCTGCTAAGGCAAGGACAGACACGCAGCAGCCAACAGAGTGCAGCAGTGGTTGACATTTCCGAATAGATGCACTCTGGCATCTAAGCACACTGGCTGCTTGCATAAAAAAAATTACACCATCTTCCCGAGGGTAACCATGGGGTGATGCGCAGCGCTGAACTAAACGCGCGCAGCGCGTTACCGCTGCTTATATTCACACTTGAAGGAGAGGAGACTAGAGGAGGAGAGTTGCGCATGCGCGCGCGGTGTGAGTCGAAAGCGAACGCACGCGAAGTGCACGCAGCAGGTAGAGAGAGAGAGAGCGGAGAGAGTAAGGCGCAGCTGTTGGAGAGAGGGAAGGAGGAGAGTTGGGCATGCGTAGTGTGAGTGCGGACTACGACGCCGACGCCGCGGGACATAGACCCGAGCAAGAGATGCTCCGCATCTAAAATGCAATAAAAAAAGAAAATACTTTTTGGCAATTCTTTTAGGTTTGAAAGCAATGTGTTGCCTGTGACTCCACATTTGAGTATTTCAGATCAATTAAGTACTCTAGTGCAATGATTCTGCGCCTGAACTGATGATGGCACTCGTCCCTAAAGATGAAGTAGAGGCAGAATGCAACCAGGACTGCCTCAGCAGGCGACGCGGCTTCGAAGTCTCCCTCCACTGCAACATAGCTGGGCTCCTCAGGATTAATTATGCTTGAGCTGACAGCCGCCGGGTAGATTGCACTGCCTGCCTGGAACCAAACAAGTGTGGAAATCCTGCGATATGAATTTGAAACATATCATCCACAGTTTAAAGAAACTGTGAAGAAATATTAGATTTTTCTAAGACGTATTTGGAGCATTTGATGGGCCACTGATTCCAGCATTATAAAGCATCCACCATACTTACCAGACGTGACCAGTTTAACTGTTGAATAACCACCACTGACTAAAATTATCACGAGGCGGGTGGTAATCGTAGGTTAGTAAGCACTTTTTATTCACCGGACATGTTTAAATCTGTCACCCTCATTTATTTAGATGACTAACAATCTTAGTCAAAGGGGTACAACTACTGTAGCAGGTTAGTATATACAAGTGCTGATTGTTGGGCGAGTTGGTATTGAACGTGAAAAAAACATGATTGCGCTTTAAGACAAGGACAGGGGAAGAACGTACACCACAGAGCTCTACACCACATTAGCTACTCAGCACCACAGTAGACCCCCATGACCGCCAACTCTAACAGCCGAACTTCGGCAATTATGCAAATATTTTTGCCGAAGTGCTCTGCCAGATTAAAACTGAATGAATGTCTTATTTAGACATGAGAAGATCAGCACACAAGGACGAAAACACAGAAAAAGAACACAGCGAAAGAGACATACTCAAGCGCCTTGTGTGTTACTCTAATTTATTTACTTGAAGTATACCCTAAATTTTCTCTAAAAAATGAACGAACACCACACACAAAAAGAAACGCTAAAAATCAAGAACCTCATTTCAAGTGCCCAATTGCGAACAAGGACATCAAGATAATATATCTGACTACGCTTACCTGCAGTTGCGTCCAAGGTAGAAACAAATATATTCAGTCAACTTCAAATAATGCAAACTTGAGCCATCTGACTCGCCTACTGAGGGATCAGCTTTTAGAGATGCCTGATCACACGCAAAAAAAAAAAAAAATCCAAGACAACAATATACTTGCTAGTCTCTCTGCCGGCAATAAATTAATGACGTTATTCATTAATATAATACTATTAATGTTTTCAGCGCACGAATAATTTCTAACTGCCGAATCTCGAACTTTGGCAAATATGCCAAAGTTCGACATTACGACAAGTTCGACATTACGACAGGTTCGCTCTTCGGGTTACCCGGAAGTGGTAGCAGGCGCTGGGAAATCAAACACCGAACTGGTCTTTTGTGTCAGGCACAGCTTCGTAGGTATCTTTTTTGCCGAGCCGCGGGAGAATGCACTCGGAGTGGTGCCCCTGCCTCCATTTGTGCTCCCATTTTCCTTAAAGTGGACTGCAGAGTACGCTGCGAGCCGTCGGAACAAATACAGGGTTTAAAGCGTACCTTGCGCTATTCGGTGCTAGTGCGGACGGAACCAAATGCGAATAAGACAAATTATGAAAAAAAACAAAAAAAAAACAAAGGGTTTTGATGTTTTGAGAAGGTTGAAACGATAAGGTGCAAACGAGAATGGGGCGAAACGAGAGTGGGCGAAATGCGTTTTGGACGTTTTCAGATACACCCGCTTAAAAAAGTACAAAACAAGCCAACAAATCTCCCTAGATCCATGACATAGGTATAGCGAAGGGCTGGTGGGCTGCGCCGACAAGGTGGTATGGACTGCACTCTTCGCTTCACTGCGCCTCGTCCGCTAGGATCAGCAGGTTTTGGTGTTTTTGAACACATCAAACTTTGTTTGCCAGTTGCATTAACTTTTAGCTGAAATAAGATCGAAATGTTTGGTGTGGGGTCTTTTTAGGAGTTATTAAAAAGAATCTCACTGCTTTCTTTAATGCTTAAAATGAACCGGAGTTGCCTTTTAAGTTTCTCATGATGGATAAAGGTTGTGTGGTCGATGTAATGTCACTGAATGGCTTTCTCACGGAGCATTTGAAGGTCAAAAAATAAAGCATTGCGGTCGGCAATTAGCCAACCACAATACAAAGAAAGATTTTGGTTGGCGGGTAGCCACCCGCTATGCTAAGAAAAAAAAGGACTGACAAGGTTGCAACGGCGAATTTTCCTGACTTCTACTGACGCGCCCTCTAACAGACTCAAAGAGAAAGGAGCGATATGTTTTTCACCTCCAGGCAAACGGGAGGAAAGTTCCGCCCTCCCGCCTCTTCTTTTGGTTTTGTCTTTTGGGTACATCTCTCGCCTTGGTTATTAAACGCTGTTAAGCTCATTCAGCGTTAGAGGAGCGAAGGCCTCGTGTAATGCAGTCTCCCAGTCCAAACACGCAAAGCTCTTTGGTTGCACTGATCTTCTTACCACTAATTTTGTCAAAAGAGTAAACTAAGTTGTTAGAAACAGCAAAGATCCGGAGCAGTGCCAGCAGTACTACGAACACTGCGCTAAGATGGCCGGCTTCGCAATTCCGCGACCCGACTGCCAACGACATTCACTGGGGTTTTGTATTTCCGTGTGTCATCGACATCGTTATGAAAGTGTGTGTTATGAACGAAGAATGAAATTTTTGACTCCCGAATGTTAACATGTGTTTCGCGTGCCAGTGGTGCAACATGTGAGTATTCCTGTGATCTCGATTCCCCGATGGCTGCGATATCAGCCGCGGGTCGGAACGCTTGGCCGCCTTCGCCGTGAGCTCTGACCTGTTCGTGAAGCGGAGGATCCCCTGTCTTGGAGGACCCACCCCTCACTCCCTCTGGGGGTACCTCTTTCCGTTCCCCCGATCGGATGCGAATCACTGCTGACAGGCCATGAGGCTTCGCCTCTTGTTTTCCTGCTTTCGGGAAAGGGACTCGTCCGGGTGACCGCAAAAGAGATAGGACGTGTGTCGGCGACTTATCCGTTCTTCCCCGATCTTGGCTCTCCGGAACCCCGCGTCTGGCAGGTAAGGACTTTTTCTTATCTTGCCGGCGCGGGGGGGCATTTTGAATGGCGACATTGTAGTTCATTAAGAGAGTTTTAATAAATGCTCTCGGACTCTGTCCTTACTCTGGTATGTGTGTCGTCTCTTCTGGTATATTCAAGAAAGTGAGATAAGATAGTCGATCATTGGCACCGACGGAGGTAATCGATCGAACCGACCGGCGTAATGTAGCCCTCAACGTCGTTTATTTTGCCGCGGAGATGTGGAGACCGCGAGCTATTAGGTTTGACGTTGCCCTTGAGATCGCCTTCGCTGTTGAGATAACCCTTTGGTTAGTCTATCGGTACCTCTGTTGGCAGCAAACCCCAATAACATCAAGATGAGATGTCGTATGCCACACTTGGTTGACATTGTGTTTTGCGTTAAAGAGTTTAGGAAGGCCGCTTAAGCAACTAGGTGCAATAGAGCGACCTGCCGGTCAGGTTCAAATGCTGGTCCTAGCCGTAGTTTCTACCGTTCGGGGCAATAAAATTGTGGCCTGCAATGTACTGCAGGGGCTAAGTCTGAGCAGAGTCTGAGCAGTCTTAGCAGGCTTAAAATATGTCGCAAAATACGTGTATTTACATTTTCGTATATTATTATAAAATGAACTCAAACAGAGATTTTTATGTGGTCGGAGAAATTGTTTTTTGTGTCTGTTATAGACGGATCGATTTTAGAACAGTCGGCCTGTCAACGAGAAGCTCGTTTTTTTTAACTCACCACGGCATAGGTAGCCGTACACAACACTTGCCTCAAATGTCGGCCTTAATAGTATTCGTTTGGCCGAAATGAGTTTCTCTGCCCGCGAAGCACCGCTTCCAACTGAGTGAATACTTTCTTTACAGAGGTTAATTTTAAAAATAAAGTGAAGAGTTTATTCAGAAAAAGGCATTAGAGCTGGATATTAGAGTATTTTATCCCTCAAATCGGATTATCACATTCGTTTTCTTCGAAGATGTACTAAACCCGAAAGAAAACACAAATCATTAGTTGGTGCATAGGTTTACTAGGCTGCATAAGTTTCCGTAGAACTACGGCCACACCTGAAGAAACCTCCACGGGCTCCAACCGCATGACGATGTCGAGTGCCCAAGAAGCGAATGCCCGTGGCTCGGAGTCCGGTAGAGGCAAATGTGCAGCCTCCCGCGCCACCATCTCCGAGGCGGATATGCGGAGTGGCGTGTGATTGTTTTCAACGCATCGCCGAGTCGCGGGAGAGAGTCGTGTGAAGTTCCCGTGCCGCATAGCACGCGAGTTCAACACCTCGGTCGCTGTCCAGAACGGTAAGCGAAGATTCTGGAATCACGGCTGCCGGAGTGGTGTGTATCGCCATTTGAATCAGAGTCGCGTTGAAGCGACTCTAAGTGCGTCGCATTGAAGCGAGCAAACGATCCAACTAGCAGTTAAGAAAGGACGCGCACTGCGCGATTCTCCTCTCCAGGCGGCGCGCCGTCAGAGAGCACCCTAGTGTTATCTGTGTGACGTCACTTCGGTGGCCACGTTTCCGTGGCATCGACCTCTAACTTTTCACCCCCTCCTAGCGTGGAGAACGACGTAAGTTTACGTGAAAAAATATTTAGCATCTGTGTGAAAGTAAACAGGTTCACACCGGCAACTGTTTTAGCCACATTGGTTACCCGTTTGTCAAACGGGTCGCCCATTTAAGCGATTCCGGTCACCCGTTTGCGCAAACGGGTCACTCGTTTGGGAAACGGCTCACGTGTCTGTTCACACGGGTTAAGGGTTTAGAAAATTGCCTGTCCGGTGACCGCCAAACTGCACCGGTTTTATCAAACGGCGCTGCCGTTACGCGGTGAGCCGTTTGGTACCGAAGTAAAGAGAGGCGGCACGGGCACGCCTGTTTGACTCACGTGCAGCCCCGAGAAAGCTGTTTCGAATGCCAGTACAGATGTCGTCAGGGCAGGCAGAGTAACGACGTAGCAATCCCGACGCGAGAGCCAACTGTGCCTTGATCTGGCCGACCGCACTCGCTCTGCTGAAATACGAGCGTAGGACTCTGGAGCACCATTAGCTTGATGAAAATGCAACCCGCTGATTTGTCGCCGCAAATCCTTTGCCCTTCAAACGCCTGCAAAACCGTTCCAGCGTTCCGCGTACCCTACGCAGCTCCTTTCATCACCCGTTTGCGAAGCATCGCAACCTGCCTTCTTTGAGGGCCGACGGTTTCATCGTCGTGGTGCGTCATGTTCCCGGGGGTTAATAAATTACTCGCATTCAAGTCGCGACGATGAATCACCAGCGCCTTGAGTGCTCGGGCGGTGCGCCGAGCACTGAAACGGCAGCTCTGACGTCCGCAGGGCTAATTATTCTCAATGACCAAGCAACGTCCTGCATCATCTACATGCTCATGATGCTCGAGATTACCACGATTTCATTTCAGCTGGGTGAGCGCGGTCAGACATATCGAGGCGCAGTCGGCTCTCGAGTTGATTTTACTACGTTGTTGCTGTGTCTACACTGACGACATGTGCACTGACATTCGAAATAGCTCTCTCGGGACTGCATGCGGGCCAAACAGACTTGTCTATTTGGTCCTGTCGGCCAAAGCCGCTCCTTACGCCCCGCGACAGCGTAAGCAGCGGCGTAATGTCTGTCATAACCCGCGTCGAGAGAGACAAAATATACACTAAAACACCATTTATTGCAGGAAAAAGCTATATGATTATTTATTAGCGAGGTGCGCGCCACCTTAGGGACGTCGTAATACCTCACTATTCTGCGAATTTTTGAAATGAGCAAGCGCTGTTGCTGATCTTTTTGTTTTTATTCTGATATGATAGAGTCGCTGTAGATTCTTCGAGCCCATTAACCCACTACGTGTTTTCATTGTGGTGCGCAGGTTGTTTATTCGTGGCAGCAATATAAACTGAACTTACGAATAAAAAAATATTGTCCAGAAATAAGCTGGGCCGTAGATTTCGCAGTTGGCTAATACAGTGATGTCTCGTTAATATGGACACCTCCGTTCCTCCCAAAAATCGTCCATAATGTCAGTTGTCCATATTAAAGAGGCACAAATGCATGTATTGCCCCAGTTTGTTCCCGAAAATGGTGTCCATATAGCGGGGTATTTTAATTACCAGATTCCATATTAAGGAGACATGAGTGTAACAAAAAAAAGGTTTGTGTTCACAAGGGCCATGCAGAACTAACAGAAACGCTACCATTCAGTGGTAACCGGACAGAAGCGTACCGGAAAAAAGCTCACCAGGCAGAAGCTCACCGGACGAAAGCTCGCCGAAAAAAAACTCACCCGTTTTTTCACAGACCCGTACAAAAGCTCACCAATTTTTTGGGGGGCTACCCGGGCGACCGCGAAACACTGGCCGGGATAAAGTGCGGATGTAATGGAAATTGCTGCATTTTTAAGAGAACTGGTATCCCATCCCATGTAAATGTGTTGACAGATAAGCCATAACAGGCAGAGAAGCAACAATTTGGTACCAAAATTTAGGTGATCTAAACTGAGTGGAGCTTATAAGATTAAGCTTGCTTTTCTCAAGTTATGGCGGAGTACCCATGTGCCACATCCAAAAAACTTCGTGAACCGAAGTTTTTGAACCCAAAGAATGACCAAAGAAGCAAGGTCACCCTTCGGTGACCTCTCTTTTTCATTGTGCTTATGTTAGGCTAAACGCGCACACAAAGTTTAGGTACAATGTCTCTTATTACTAATACATGGGTTTTCTTCGGGTTTAGGGTAATATTTGAAGTAAATTGCAAGAAAATTAGATTCTTTCCGTCATTGTGCGTCGCAAGTGTATTTGAACTGAAAAATTTCCTCAGGGCGAAGTGAAAGGAAAACTGGGGCAAAACTGGGTTATACAAACATCTAAGTTGCGAATTTTTAAAAAAAAATATTTTGAAGGAACGGGAGTTGGGCCTTTTGGAAGGTTACAAGAAAAATGACCAATTTAGAAAACTGTGCGGGATTTTGGATAGGCTCTCCTTCCTTCCACCAGAGCTTGTGCCCGAAGGACTAACCAAATACCGTTGAGAATAATACAGGAAACTCCGGGGTAAAATGAAGACGGAAGTAGAAAGCGATCCTGGCGGTATGGAGTGGACAACTCGCCACTTTCAGCGGAAATGAACCAGTGGGTGCGACTCACTAGAGAAAGTGATAGTCTATGAAATATTCCCATTTTTTTGATGGAGCATAGGGAGCATAAGCTCGTGATATTGGACCTCTTGGTATTTTGATGTCAAAATGCAGTGTATTGTATAGACCAGTCAGGATTTGTATAGCGATTTTGTAGAATCTAAATAATTATTAACCTTTTCTGAGCTTGTTGATTTATTTGTTTTATTCCTACCGAAACATGTCTTATTAATGCCCTTGGCTCCAAGTGACCATAATTGGCAATAGGCATAAAGTTTTTATGAGACCGACTTGAAATGACTTTAAGTGAGTAGAAGTGATTATTATTGAAATTATTTGATTTTTTTGTTTCCTTACTCTTATGAGCGGCTTCAAGTAGCTTTTGTTGGCTATTGGCATCTTCTTTGACCAGATTGACCTTAAATGGCTGTGGCTATTGATGAGATAATTGTCAATTATCTATTTCAGCATTGGTGAATGCATATGATTTCAACTAGCTATTATTGGCTATCAGCCTCCACTTTTATATATATTTGCTAGATATGGCTACAAATATTAATAATAAGTAATGAAAACTGAGCTATTTTTGTTTATAAACTGGGATGGCTTCAGGTGGCTATTGTTGGCTATTAAGATATATTTCTGACCAGATTGGCTCAATGGCCACCAATGGCTGTTAGTCAGCATAATAGCAATTATCTGCTGTCTGCATGTTTATGAATGAGAATGGCTTCAAGTGGCTATTATTGGCTATAAGCACCTATTTTCGAATAGATTGGCTGCAAATGGCTACAGACCGCTATTAGTAGCTAACTATTGCTTGAGCTATTTTTATATTTACGAAATGGAATGGCTTCAAGTGGATAATGTTGGCTATTTGTATTTAGTTTTGACCAGATTGAATTGAAATGGCTGCTGATGGATATTGATCAGATCATTAAACAATTATGTGCTATTTCGGCGCTTAAAAATGAGTATGGCTTCAAGCGGTTATTATTGGTTTATGCATAAAATTTTAGATAAATTTGATTGAGATGGCTACGAATGGCTACAAATGGCTATTAGTGACTAGTGTTGATATTTATGGGCGTTTTAGTGTTTACTAACGGAATGACTTTAAGTGGCTATTGTTGGCTATTAGCATCTATTTCTGACCACACTGGCTTCAAACTGCTAGCAATGGCTATTAGTGAGTATAATTGACAATTATGTGCTATTTCAGTGTGTATGAATGAAAAATGGCCACAAGTGGCTATTATTGGCTATAAGCACTTATTTTTATTGCAATTGCAACATTTGGCTACAAATGGCAATTAATGACTAGTGTTGATAGTTATGAGCGATTTTTGTGTTTACCAACTGGAATGGCTTTAGGTGGCTATTGTTGGCTATTAGCATATATTTCTGACCAGATTGGCTTCAAATGGCTAGCAATGGCTATTAGTAAGTATAATAGACAATTATGGGCTATTTCAGTGTTTATGAATGAAAATGGCCACAAGTGGCTATTACTGGCTATAAGCATTTATTTTTATTGCAATGGCTTGATTTGGCTACAAATGGCTATTAGTGACTAGTGTTGATAGTTATGAGCGATTTTTGTGTTTTCTAACTGGAATGGCTTTAAATGGCTATTGTTAGCTATAGGCATATATTTCTGACCAGATTGGCTTCAAATGGCTAGCAATGGTTATTAGTAAGTATAATTAACAACTATGGGCTATTTCAGTGTTTATGAATGAAAATGACCACAAGTGGCTATTACTGGCTATAAGCATTTATTTTTTATTGCAATGGCTTGATTTGGCTACAAATGGCTATTAGTGACTAGTGTTGATAGTTATGAGTGATTTTTGTGTTTACCAACTGGAATGGCTTTAAGTGGCTATTGTTGGCTTTTATCATCTATTTCTGACCAGATTGGCTTCAAATGGCTAGCAATGGCTATTAGTGAGTATAATTGACAATTATGAGCTATTTCAGTGTTTTTGGATGAAACGGGCTACAAGTGGCTATTACTGGCTATAAGCATTTAGATTGGCTTAAAATTGCTACAAATGGCTAGTAGTGACTAGTGTTGATATTTATAAGCAGGTTTTATATTTACTAACTGGAATGGCTTTTATTGGCTAATGTTGGCTATTAGCATCTATTTCTGGCCAGATTCGCCTCAAATGGCTTGCAATAGCTATTAGTAAGTATAATTGACAATTATGTGCTATTTCAGTGTTTTTGGATGAAACTGGTTACAAGTGGCTATTACTGGCTATAAGCATTTAGATTGGCTTAAAATTGCTACAAATGACTAGTAGTGGCTAGTGTTGATATTTATAAGCAAATTTTATGTTACTAACTTGGATGGCTTTTAGTGGCTATTGTTGGCTATTAGCATCTATTTCTGGCCAGATTCACCTCAAGTGGCTGGCAATGGCTATTAACGAGTATAATTGACAATTCTCTGCTATTTTACTGTTTATGAATGAAACTGGCTTTAAGTGGCTATTATTGACTATTAGCATTTCTTCTTTATTAAATTAGCTTGAAACAGCTACAAATAGGTATTAGTGGCTAGTCTTGATAGTTATGAGCAATTTTAGTGTTTTCTAACCGGACTGGCTTTTAGTAGCTGTTGTTGGCTATTATCATTCATTTTTGACCAGATTGGCTTCAATGGGCTAGCAATGGCGATAGCAAGTATAATTGTGGATATTCATGAATAGCCATTCATAGCCATTCAAAGGATATTCACAAATAGCCATTCGTAGCCATTTGAAGCAAGTCTGATAAAAAATAGATGGCAATAGCCAAAACTAGCCACATGAAGCCATTTCAGCTTGTAGACAAAGAAATAGCTGCTAATTATAAATACTAGTCACTTTAAGTCATTTGCAGCCAATTCAAGCCACCAAGGTCAGAAACAGATGATTATAGCAAATAGTAGCCGATCCAAGTCAACCAAGTCAAGAATAGATGCCTATAGCCAATAATATCCAGTTGAAGTCATTCAAATTTATACACACTTCAACTGCATAAATTGTAAATAATAGTTGCTGATAGCCATTTATAGCCATTTCAAGCCAATAGATGCTAATAGCCAATAATAGCCATTTGAAGTCATTTTCAATCATAATCACCGAAATAGCAAAGAACTGTCAACTATATTCACGAAAAGCCATTCATAGCCATTTGAAGCCAGTTTGGTAAAAAATATATGGTAATAGCCAAAACTAGCCACCTGAAGCCATTTCAGTTTGTAGACAAAGAAATATCTGCTAATTATAAATACTAGTCACTTTAAGCCATTTGTAGCCAATTCAAGCCACCCAGGTCAAGAACAGATGATTATAGCCAATAATAGCCAATCCAAGCCAACCGAGTCAAGAATAGATGCCTGTAGCCAATAGTATCCAGTTGAAGTCATTCAAATCTATACACACTCTAATTGCATAAATTGTAAATATTAGTTGCTGATAGCCATATATAGCCATTTCAAGCCAATCTAATAAAAATAGATGCTAATAGCCAATAATATCCATTTGAAGTCATTTTCAATCATAATCACCGAAATAGCAAAGAATTGTCAACTATATTCACGAATAGCCATTCATAGCCATTTGAAGCCAGTCTGGTCAAAAATAGATGGTAATAGCCAAAGCTAGCCACATGAGCCATTTCAGTTTGTAGACAAAGAAATAGCTGCTAATTATAAGTACTAGTCACTTTAAGCCATCTGTAGCCAATTCAAGCCACCCAGGTCAGGAACAGATGATTATAGCCAATAATAGCCAATTCAAGCCAACCAAGTGAAGAATAGATGCCTATAGCCAATATTATCCAGTTGAAGGGATTCAAATCTATACACACTGCAATTGCATAAATTGCCAATAATAGTTGCTGATAGACAGGTATAGCCATTTCAAGCCGATTTGGCCAAGAACTGCCCCTAGCCAATAATAGTACACACTTGAATCCATTCATATTCAAAACATCATGAATACTATGTCACTAATTGTCCCTAATGTTCATTCTGAAGCGATTTAAGGTGATATGGCTAAGTTGATATGCTATTGCTAACAATAGCCACTTGAAGCCATTTTCATTCATAAGTATAGAATAGCAGAATATTGCGACCAATAAGCACTAATAGCCATTGTTTTGGCAGTTCGAGCCAACCAGGTGCAATAACGGATGCCTATAGCCAATAATAGCCATTGGAAGCCAACTCAGCCTGCATAAAATCAAATAAGTCGAAATAGTGACTGATCGTCATTGATAGTCACTAGAAGTCATTTGGACCCCAAATCGGTCATATAATTTATAAACATGATAATATAGCCAATAATAGCCATATAAAGCCAAATCAGTCTGGACACAATCAGGTAAGTCGAAATAGTTACTAATAGCCATTGATAGTCACTAGAAGTCATTTGGACCCCGAATCTGCCATATAAATAAAAAAATATGATTGTATAGCCAATAGTAGCCATTGGAAGCCAACTGAGCCCGCACAGAGTCAAATAACTCAAAATTGTGACCAATAGTCATTAATTGTAGAAGTCATTTGAACTCCGGATCTGCCATATAATTTATGAACATGATCATATAGCCAATAGCCATATGAAGCCAACTCAGTTTTCACACAATCAAATAACTCGAAATAGGAACTGATAGTCATTGACAGTCACTAGAAGTCATTTGGATTCCAAATCTGCCATATAATTATAAACATTATTGTATAGCCAATAATAGCCATTGGAAGCCAACTCAGCCTGCATAAAATCAAATAAGTCGAATTAGTGACTGATAGTGATTGATAGTCACTAGAAGTCATTTGGACCCGAAATCCGCCATATAATTTATAAACATAATCATATAGCCAATATTAGCCATATTAGGCCAACTCAGTCTGCACACAATCAGGTAAGTCGAAATAGTGACTAATAGCCGTTGATAGTCACTAGAGGTCATTTGGACCACGAATCTGCCATATAAATAAAAAAATATGATTGCATAGCCAATAATAGCCATTGGAAGCCAACACAGCCCGCACACATTTAAATAACTCAAAATTGTGACCAATAGTCATTAATAGTCAGTAAAAGTAATTTGAACTCCGAATCTGCCATACAATTTATAAATATAATCACATAGCCAATAATAGCCATATGAAGCCAACTCAATCTTCACACAATCAAATACCTCGAAGTAGGGACTGATAATCATGGACAATCACTAGAAGTCATTTGGACCCCAAATCTGCCATATAATTTATAAACATGATCACATAGCCAATAATAGCCATATGAAGCCAACTCTGTCTGCACACAATCAAATAACTCAAAATAGTGACCAATAGTCATTCAAAGTAACTAGAAGTCATTGGAACAAAATATCTGCCATATCAAATTTTGGTCAAAAAGCCAAAATTAGCCATTGAAAGCCAACTCAGTCCGCGCGCAATCAAATAGCTCAAAATAGTTTTAAATAGGCATTGATGGTCATTAAAAGTCATTTGGAACCGAAATCCGCCATATAATTAGGAAATAAAATCAAATATCTAAGAATAGCTATTCAACTCCAATCTGAGACATAACCTTACATATATCACGAAATGGTCACTAATAGTCATTAAAGTCTATCCCAAGTGGAACTACCTAATAAACAGCTGCTTGGTCTATATGCCCCGAAATAGCTTAGGATATTGGCTTAGAGCCATTAATAGCCTTTGGAAGGCAATCTAGTTTATACTCGTTCAAAAAACTCAGAAGTACAATTCAATAGTGATTGCAGTCATTAGAGGCTAACCAGGCCCCAA
>JABSTQ010004652.1:0-34544 GCA_013358835.2 Ixodes persulcatus
ACCCACACCCCAACCCCCCCCCCCCCCCCCCCCCCCCCCCTGGCTACGTGCCATGCTTCGGTCGTTGTCATTTGAAAAGAGAAGACGGTCTACGGTGTTTTTCCATTTCAACGTGAACGTGCAGACGGCTATAGGAACGTGAAGACACACTAAACTTAGATGGTCCAGGACCGCTTGGCGGTTCTCCCGTGAACATGTTGTAAAAATGAAAATAAATATTGTGTGCGGGAGTCGATAATAATAACAATAATCCTTATTTCCAGACATACATGTGTCTGAGGGGCTGCGGCAAAAGAATACAAAAGAAAATTCCGCACAGACACTTTTGATTGCTTACGTGTGGGAATATGAAAGCATTGCAGTCCTTTTGGTGAAAAGTTTTCGATTTATTTTTTCGACATGCGTTATTTTTGCTGATTCGGTGTGTGACGCGCGGGAAACAGCGCGCTCATGTTATACACTCATGACGTGGCGCCGCCTTCTCCCCATTGGCTGCACCGTCACGTGCCCAATGACGCACGCACTTGGACACACCTTAGTCAGCCAGGACCTTGGAGCCGCCGTGGAGTCGGGGAAGCGTGCCCGTCTCGCACCCCGGAGGCCCGGATTCGATTCCCATCCAGACCGAAATGTACTAAAGTTTGTTTCGAAAGTCGTTCATTTACTTTATTTATAGGAACCTTCGTGAAAATGTTGACGTCAATCCGAGCATTTCTGACGTGTTCTTACTCTTTGCGCCGTCGGCCATTTTTGGTACCATCCCTTAATTATGCCGCCGCCGCCGCCGGATTTTCGCGTGGTGGGGCAAATACTTTTCTCGCATTAAAAGTCTTCTGACCAGGCCATCAGCCCCTTTTTACAGCATTCAACGGTGTACAGGACCAGAGTCAGTATAAAAATCAATTATGCATAAAATAATAAAATTGACATCAGCTAAACATCGTAGTTATCATAATTAATATCAACGTCATCAAACGTTTCAAATGGAAATCATTCCCATCGACATCATTGAGATCACATTAATTAACATACAATGTCAGCGTTACTGTAAAAATCTTCATATATGTTGCAATCAAACAGAAAATATATATATAGATAAAGATACATGTAAGAGGTTGGTATATTTTTTTTCAACATCAAATTATAAATAGACCTAAATAATAATGCAAAAAATATCAAAAGCACCATAAAATGCAGTTTGAAATCTGCTACCCACTCGCCTAACAAAATTTAAGCCACTTGGGCTACAAAATACACTTTTACTCTTTTCCTGAACATGCTGAGTCTTCGACCTCGGCGTACTATTTCAACAATATTAGGGTGGTTATTTATAAGGTCAGATAATTGGAATTCAAGTTTAATCAAACTACCATCAAAATGATGAGTTATATAAAGCGCCCTTCTGAACACCCGTCTTGAAGAAAAAAAGTCTGCTATTGCTTGTTTTATTATAGATCAAAATGCAGTCAAAGACTATAAGATACGCAAGCACAAACACGCATACTAAAAGCGCAAGGTTATAGGGCATGGTTGGCGCTTGATTGCTTTGACCGGTGACAACAAACGCACTATAGGATGTTGAGCTCCGTGACATAGTGTTTTTTGGTTCTGCTTGATTGGCCTCATTGACCTGTTATGTCGGCTGCGCTCTGACTTACAGCGAAAATGAATTTAAACGTTTTTGTCGTGCAAAAGATCGTTCATTAACGAAATGCTGACAAGGCATGTCTTATATATGTTCTTTAGCGTTTGATAACATTCTTCACTGATTGATTGACTATGTTTTTAATTCTTGAATAGTTAAAACGATAGCTACTGGCTTGTGAGCCTCTCGATCTCGAGTTAGGCACTCTCGATCGGGTCGGTGAGCTAGCTGGGCTCCGTTTCTGTGCGAACTGGGCACTGCTAGCACCACTGGCACGTTTGCTGGCATTTGTGTCAGCGGGAGCTCGCGCTGAGCGCTGAACGTGCACGGGCGAGCAGCAGAATGGAGGAAATTAAGAGCAGAGGAGGAACATCACTGCCACGAGCTTGTTTTCTGGCCACAGCCTTTACAGGAACTCTAGGCCACACGGATGAGTGCCGCCATCTAGTGGTTGAACTAATGGCTTGTTCAAGATGGCCGCGGTAGACCGCCGCCTTAATGCTTGGGTAATATAGCAAAAGGTTTATAGGCTTATTGCTAAATTACCCAAGCATCAAGGAGAATGCAGGGATTGGTGTTCCACGCGCCACACGCGCACGCCTTCTCCATATAAAAGATTAGAAGTAAATAACAAAAATAAAGCGTTGACGAAAGCGCGTGCATGATGCAATTTGTTTTAGGCATTTGCTTTAGAAAAGTTACTACCGCTAAAGCCAGCACGTGCGGCGCGTGGAACACACTTCCCTGCATTCTCCCTGGTGCTTGGGTAATTTAGCAATAGGCCTATTGCAGCACGGAGAGAGTTTTGGATGATGGACATCTCATCGCGCGTGACGCCATCGTCGGATGAGTCCAATCAGCAGGTTCCGCGAACTTGGGCCCCAACTTTTTGTTTGACGAGTTTAGCGACCCTGCTGTTTTCTAATACTCACGCGCCTCGAGACACAGAGAACACCTCTAAAACCAACCGGTCGGCTTCGCCTAGTTCTTTATTCCCACAACGTGGATTGTTTTGCTACATCTAGCGCGTAAACTATGGGACTGTAAGAAACGCGGGACGTCAATTTCCCTGACAAATGTAGCCTGGAACTGAATTGGTGTATAGGTCACGTGACGTCAGGGTATGCGACGCTCATTTCTTCCCTAAATTTGGCAGCTGAAACGTCGTCGGTGTTGACGTTACGTGTTTTAAATTTTCCCGCTAATTTTATCTAGGAAACTGAATTAGCGTTTAAGTCACGTCACGTGATTTTTTTTCGGCTAAATTCAGCGGGGAGGCTGAATTAGTGCATGGGATGTGTGGCGCCAAGTTCCTCGTTAAATTTTGCAGGAAATTGAATTTGTGTTTAGGTCTTGCGATGGCAATATCCCCACTAAATTCACCGGGAAATGCACGCACAAGTAGACGGACGAACAGATTTTTTTTGTTGTATTGAATTTTGTGAAAATACATTTTCTTACTTAAATAAGTAGGCCTTATATTTAAACTCTTAGCCTAAGGCTTTTTTCTGTTGTTGTGTTTTTTACCAACGTCGGTCGGCGGGGATTAAAATCGCCTTCAAATAAGATCTGGTTTGATCTACTACATACTTTCTTTGAGTTTTGAGCAACCTGCTTGGTATGCATATGAATAATAACATTTCAAAAAAAACGTCTAAAAAGGTCAGCTTCTACTATGCAATGTATTTATATATATATATATATATATATATATAGAGAGAGAGAGAGAGAGAGATACCTTGGGCCTAGTCGCGAATCAAATAAGCAATGAGCTAACAACATAGCGCGCTTCCGCCCACCATGTTTTAATACCGTGAACACCGTCCCACCACGTAAAATTAGATTCCAAGGGGAGCCGGCGGGCCGCGCCCACGTTTGGAGCCCCCAAATCTCACGTTACGGCCCTGGGCAAGCATTTGTCCGTTCGAACGAGAGTTCTCGGCCCTTCTTGCCAGCCCTAGCTTCAACCGGCGACAGCCTCAATCCGCGTCCGATACGCTTTGAGCCGGGAATCCCTTGTACGCTACGTGTCCGACGTCTGGAGCCCTCGGCACTACCGTTCGTTATCAATGAACGTTTTCGGTAGCGGCGGCGACGACGGCGCTGCGCAGCTGCCAATCCTACGAGCCGTTTGTTACCGGAGCGGGACACCCATGGGAAATCACGGCGAAAGCGGGGGATTACTCGGCCCGCAATTAACCGGAACCAAGGCGCCCACGCGCCGCAATTTGGATTTTTTTTTCGTGAACGTGGAGGAATCATTCGAAGGGCCAAACGGAGAAAGCAAAAGGGTCAATGGAGCCCGGCTGGAGCGACGCATCGACGGGCAGGGACTCTTCCTTCTCTGCGGGCGTTCCTTTTCGTGCGGTATTATTTCCCTCCGAGTTACCTGTGGGCCCCATTCGGGAGATGTACGCGCGCGAACCCACGATCCTCCTCCGTGTCGTGCGGGAACTCAGCAGAGCCGACTTGCAGGGGGGTTGATGTGATGGCGGCGAGCACGCAGCGCTGCGTGAGCAGCGCCGCGACTCATTTCCTAAAAGGGGCGAGGAGGAAGATGCGTTCCCTTTCCACTTCTGCTTGTTCCTAATGTTTAGATCTCAAACTGCGGAACGTAGCCCCCGCAGTTTGGAGAGCCCGGTTTTTTGGCGGTAGGAGGGCCACCACTTAGAGAAGCGGCAGTGCTGCGCGGGAGAGAGCTTGCTGTTCTCGCGACGTCTCGCGTCCGTCTGCCGTTTCGAAGAGCGGGAGAAATACGTTCGGCTCCCGTTTCTTAGGCGGCACGCTGTATTAGCGCCCCCCTCCGGAGTCAGACTAATCGTGTGTCCGCGGAGCGTTTTCGGAAGTCGGAAGATGTTTCGGAACGGGTTTGAGAGAGATTCTGCGCGCCGTAAATAAACTCCGCAATCCGCTTTCCCAGTGGCGATTCTTTGGTTTATTGATTCTCCTTGTGGCGGAAACGGGTGTGGCCTCATTTAGTTTCCACTTATTTTCGCGAAGTCATATTTACTATTTACATATGTCCCTTACCCCATTCGGTCAGCAAAACCTCCTCTGTGAGAAGCACTATAATTGTTTAGTGTTGATCAGATTTAAATTGAAGACTTTTTTTTAATGAGCCTAGTGGTAATATTCTTGATTTTGAGCTGCAAAAGTGATCCCGATTCCTTATCTTTTGTTTTTTATTCAACATTTGTTTTTGATTTATTTAAACCGCGCAAAATTAGTCTCCGAAAATTGTGGTGTTTCGGTTGCTTCTGTAGAGGAAAAAATTAGTTAGTGCAGTATTCCAGGGAAATGGAGTTACTTACATCCTTCTTCTGGTAACCATGACATGAATGCGGGTCTTGTCCTATGAGTTTAAAGCCATTTTGGTAAGAAATATTTTTATTTCTATTGTCGACAGAATGACGTGTTTTGCTGGCGTTGAAACGGGGGATATGAACAGGTTTGTGGTTGTTGTTTTTCCCACAGCACCTACATTTGTTTTCTCGCAAGGTGGAAAATTAACTGATTTAATATCACTTTTTTATTTTACTTTATTTACATACTATCTATCTGTATGTTAGGGTGTTATTAAAATGGCTGCGGTTATTTAACCACGTTTTTTTTACGCTTGCACATACGCATAAGTTTAAGTTTTGTTGGATAGTCATGCCATATTTGAGCTGATGACCTAATATAAAGGGTATATTATAATAGTCCTCCTCACCTATAACGTGTGCCACTTTGCATGTCATCTTCACCTCCTCAGGCGTTATTACGATAGCACAAGAGAAGGTTTGCGAGTCCATCTTCACACTAGATCGAGGTATAATAAGTTTCACGTTCCCGCCACTCTGTATTTTTTTTTTTTCCTTTCGCGCTAACTAGAACAAGCATTAACTAAAGCGTTTCGATCTTACATTGTACTAGCCGCTTAACTTGTCCACATATGATGTGTCTCCCAGGTGGCGGGTTCGAATCCCGGCCCGTCACCCGGCTTGTTGCGGTGAAAGGGCAGTGTAACCGAGGATTTCGGTTGCACGCTGAAAACATTCCCAGGTGGTCGAAACTAATTCTCAGCCCACCACTGAGGCGTGCCAGATGCCTTTTCATTAGTTTGGCCCCTAAAGTCCCCAATTTGTTTATTGCCATACGTATGCTTGTGCCTAAAGACACAAGCACAGTGGAAGCGTCACGGCTATGAAATTTCAACAGGGCTTGACTCCAATATTAGCGCGCCGTAAATATCCGCGCCTCTGCAACTTTCGCAAAATGTGCCCCCATCATTTAGACAACAAAAGCAAGCCCTTCCTACCTTTTCCCGATGCTTTCGCAGATTTTTACCGATGCTTTCATAGATTAAAAATTTTCACCGTGTTCAACCAGATGTACTAATGCATTTATTGCACCTAATTGCACTTTTTGTCATCTTGCAATCGAACGAAACGGTTTAGTAGATGCGTGTTGTCTCAAATGTGTGCCCTGACGCGTCCGATTCCGTTTTGCTTTTACTTCTTAAAAATAAAAAGCCGGCTTAATATTGTTTTTTGTTAGTTTCAATATTGCACGTGCCTTAGTGCGCAGTGTTGTCGAAATTGATTGCGCCGCCTCGTTGACTCCGGGGAAGACCGTGATCTGACGGAAGCTTATTGTGGAGAAGGTGCCGTAGTAACCGAGATTGCGGGGTCATGGTAAAAAATCCCAAGGTGGCCGAAATTAATCCTCCCCCCTTCGCGAAGGCGTTTCAGATAGCCTTTATTGGTTCGGCACGTAAACGCCCCCCAAATAAAGTTTTAAAGATGCAGGGTTTTTTTTTTTTTTTTTTTTCAATATTACCGTTTAAAATTTGGAATCACCTCCCACCGCTGCCTTTAATTGTGTCATGTCCTCCTCCGAGGACCGTTCAGTGTAATACGCCATACTGTAGGCCCTTGGATGAAAAATTCAGATTGATTCAATTTTGTGTACAAAACCCCTTCCTCTCGTCCGTCTTTTTTTAACGATAACGCACACCACCTATAGTCAGACTTGTACGTAGTTCAAATACTCTAATCAAGTTACTGTAGTTTAACTACTTTTCTGAGTATTTTAGTAACTTTCAATTCCATTTTTATTTCGGTAATTAGTAGTTTACTTCAGTTACTTTTTTAAGTAACTTCTACTCAAGTTACAAATTACTTTTGAATTTTAGTGGTTGTTATGCCTATCAAGAAACATTCCTGCACAAAGGAGATCAGATGTTTGAATATCAGCTGATATTTGCGAAGAGAGGGAAGGATGTGGCGTACGAAGGGGGGGGGGGGGGGGGGGGGGTAGGGGAGGAAATGGTTTAGAAAGTCCGAAACCCCCCCCCCCCACATTTTCACCCCCCCCCCCCCCCCTGCAACAACAACAGACACCGCGCAAGAGAGCCCGAGTAACTGCGGGATTAGCTCCGAAGACTTGCGTTTTCTCTGTGTCCCGAAGCTCAAGGAGACTCGACCTATTTGAAGGGCTAGCCCCCACTTCTCCCCAACGTAGAAACTCTCGCCCACCACAGGCCGTGTACACACTGCATCCTCACTCAAAGGAGGCGACAAAATGCAGCACCTGCTCTGAAACTCATCTGGTGCTCCCGTAGTTTGCGCTGTACACGAAGGATCGAGTGCTAAAGTGGAACGCAAAGATTACCTTTTTCCGCTGCCTTTCCTCCCGAAACTCACAATATGCAGATCTTAAAGGATCGTTCTAGAACCTTGCAGTAATTTCCTCAACGTTGTTTTGTAAAAATAATAAACAAGCATTGTTGGGAAGTACTCTATGTGCATGGTATTTTTAGTACTACTGTTTAGAAATATTGAACTTTACTTGAAGGAAATTCTCTGAACATGTACTTGTATTTTCCGACGAAAGTGAAACTCCCGACTTCAATGTACATTCCCCGAATTTGAAAAAAAAAAAAAAAAAATGGCGGTATCGTTGTTTTGAAAACGCGCTCTTTCGAGACGTCATCTGGTCATTTCTCTGAGTGAAGTAATGGCGGCTGTCAGACCGATGGAAATAAGTGCCTCATAAGTTGATTGTGTCAACTTATGACACAATCAACTTCTATTCCCGGGAAAAATTGATGCACCTCCGATTACCCCTGGATCAATGCATACTAGTTAAAAAACACTGTATGCGAAACGAAAGGGCATCATGAAAGATTGTGTTAAAAGTGTTTGTACTTTACCTCGAAATATACTCTATTTATATACGTTACTTAAAGTACATTGCGCCCAAGGTACTTAGTACTTTACTTGAAGTATATAACCTCTCATCTACTTTGCACTTTACTTCAAGTACTTTTTGGATGTACTTTACGCAACACTGTAAAAAAGCAAACACTGTCTAAAAAGTCAAGCTCAGACAGTGCTAAACCCCAATGTGGAAATGACACATTTGAAGTACATCATTGACCAAACAAGCAAGAAAGTACAAAACAATTCGGCACGCAGAAGCAGAACCAGCTGTTAAAGCATTTCTGTGAAAAAAACAAGCCGACTCATATTTGGCTAGCACAATTTCGCTAACAGATCAAAACCTCTGTATATTTGTTTACCATAAAAAACATACAAAAGTAACTTCAAAAGTAATTCGCTACTTTTTTACGTTAATTAGAAAGTTTCTCAATACCTTTCTATTTGAGTAATTTCTACTCTACTCAAATTACTTTCGACGTCAATACTCAGTAACTTAACTTAATTACTTTTTTTGAGTAACTTGTACATGTCTGCCTATAGTGGCTGGAGTTGGCCAGTCTACGCTGTATGGGTAATGAACTTCAGATCGCCCAACGGACGGTGACACGGTTGCATCAAACGATGTCAAACTTAGTCTGGTCAGAGTTTTTGACGTACCTATTAATAAGCCGTGTTCCACTCTTTCATCGGCGTCTTTTTTCAGCAGCCCTTACAGTCCCAAGCTTTCTTTCCTCGGCAAGCACAACAATGCGGTGCCTACTCTCCGAAATCTTACGCACAATCTAGGACATTGCATTTCCTCACGCCGCGCCAGTTATACGTCGAGAAATTATCAATTCACAAAATAGGTTCTTGTTACAATATTCTCTATATATATTGCGACTTTTTAGCGTGTTGTTTTTGAACATACGTTTAAAGTGTGGCACCTGAATTTTGGAATAGAACATTAAATGTTTGCTGGCTTCAAAGTTCCGCCTTTCTTGATCGAAGCTGCTTAAAAATGCTTGTGTTGGTATGTTTTGTTTTGGAAATTCGGTAAGATTTGGCGTATATGAATGAAAAAAAGCGGGTCATTTATAGGAAACTGAGACGCGCACCAATAACACTATCTCCACGCTATCAATTCGTACCAATAAATAAAAACGATTTCATCTCAGACCAAAAAACTTCAGGCATATGTCAATGTCGTAAACTGGGTCACCACTTTTCAATTTATATGGTACTTACTTATCTTTTACCATAAGTTATATTATCTAAGCAGTTATAAAACGTTTTTCTCTTTCTTTTTCATGGGATGTTGCTGATTAATCTATATGTATGAGGCACATTTACTTCCTTCTAAAGAGCTGATTTTTGTAAAAAGTATACAGTTTTTTGCAATTATATCACGAAGAAAACAATGGCTGTTTTATTGAGTTCACAAAACGCAATGTTTGAAGTATATTACTTGTGCGTTGAAAATGAAAAAAAAAAAGACATATGTAGGGTGTTTCAGTGAAGACTGACAAATATTCTTCAACTAGTGTAATCAAGTTTAAAAAAAAAAAATGTTTTCGGGACCGCATTACTCGTGGTGACGCGATACTTACTAATAAGTTCACTAATTAACTAAAATGACAAATTAACTTTTTCTGTAGTGAAAATAGACAACATATGGTTCGACTTAGAAACTTGCTGAGCGTCATCAAAAACCACTAAATCAGTAATTTTGCAGAAATGCTTTGAGCGCATGAGAAGCGCAGTAGTGCGCCAAGATTACCACCACTCGTGGAGTAAGTACGAGGTATAGGAAGTATTCACTGGCGGCCATAGCTTTGTGCTCGACTGCTGAGCGCGTGCTGACGGCGAGCTTCGACAGTTCTTTTGCAACGTGCATTCCGCAGCCATCAAGAGTGCCGGTCTTAGCAGCCTATTGATGTGAGCTCGTTCTGAGCATGCGCTCTAAACAGCACCCACAAATATGGCGTCCAGTGAATACTCCCTATAGCCATTGCGATGAGGCTTCCGCACGATGTTTCCAGCTCAGCCATGTACAGTACCTGCTCCATGAGTGGTAACTTTCCACCACAACTCCACTTCCCACGTGCTCGAAGACTTTCTGAACATTACTGATTTAGTAGATTTCGATGACGCTCAGCAAGTTTCTAACTGGAAGTATACATTTGCCTTCACTATTTAGAAGTTAATTAGTCATTTTTCTTTAATCAGCAAACCAATTAGTAAGTATCACACATTTCCTGACGTCCGCCACCACGAGTAATGCTGTCCCGAGAAACTTTTATTTTTATCTAGATGCACTTATTCCAAAAATCTTTTTTTTCTGTCTTTGCAGAAACAAACGGCGTATATGAAAGCGTAATAATTCTGGGAATCCTTTTAATAAAACATATTTTGAAAAAAAAAAACGCAGCATTTTTGTAACAAACTCTCGAGGCTATTAAGTATTCAATACAAACATGAAACAAGGATCCCCGCTTTCATGGTAATCATATGTGGATGCTTGTTTCGCCCTTTTCATCAGTAAGTAGCCCAAATAATCAAAACGAAAATCGTAGCATGTATCACGACATGCATAATGTGAAAATTAAAGTATTGTTGAATAGATTCCGTGTTGTACAAATTCTAAGGGCTACAGTAATAATAATAATAATAATCTTTATTTTATGTGTCCACAAACAGCGCAGGACCTTTTCTGTGGTACACAGCAAATACCGACGAGGTAAAAATATAAGCACTGAGAAAACATAGCTATCCCAAGAAAAGACTCACAAAACAAGAATAGAACACTGTGGAGGTGGCCTAAACAGCTACCAGCCGAGTGGGAGTCACATTGCGAAACTGTTTTAATTCTCCAATCAGAAAAAGAGAGAAAAGAGAAGAAAACAAACAAACAAACAAACAAACAGAGCGCGCGCTCTTGGCGCGTGCCGTTGGGCAGCGTCGCAGGTGTTCCGGGACGCTGCCACAGATGCCCAGCAAAGAAGGAACAAACGAAGGATTGAAGAATTTAGATCGAACCAGGACTGAACATAACATTTTCCTCTCCCTCCTTTTTTTAGGATAGAAACAACAAACAAGGAAAGAGAGAGAGAGAGAGAAGGAGTGAGACCGGACAGAACATCGAAAAGGAAGTCAATTTGGAGAAATAGGAACATAAATCACAAATCTTCGCCCTGCGCTGTTACATCATTTCCGTAACCATTAACCATATCAAATAATATTTTTAACATAAACAATGCCAACAAAGAAAATTTGAAGCTTTTAAAATAAAATTAGGTCTTCCGTCAAATTACGAGTTCATGAGCACAATACTTTAGGCGCCCGTTCACAACATGAAAGAAGTGGGCATGTTTAGTACCATTTAAATAAAAACACGCACATATTTCACCATTAGTCAGAAAAACAAAAATGACATAGTCCGCCCAGTTCTTCATGCAACGTTGTCTCTGTACCGCACAGGTGGCAAACGTTTGCGCTCCGTGCTACTTGGAAACACTTGCGCAGGGAACTGAGCAGTTGAAGTCCCCCTTCCGGGTGGTGTGTCCGAGGCGGGTCTGGACTCAGGCGTCCGCGATCGAGGCAGCTGCTCCATGGCCAAACTTGACTCTTGTGGCTGCCAATTATGATGCATGTGGAACGTGCCACCCTGAGTAGCAGCGTGGCTCACGGGTTAGTCACTTTGAACAGCAGCCGGTATCCTCTGTTGATGACTTTCGAGGTTACCTCGGGAGCACCTTCGACTTTCCAGGCATTCCACACTCGACCATTCTCCAACCGGAATGTGCACCGACCAACACGCTTCACACTACGTAAAGGTGGACCAAGGGTCGACTCTCCCTCGGGTACATTTCTGGGTTTCTTCAATATAACCCAGTCTCCAGCCCGAAATCTTGGTGCCTTTGCTGCTCGAAGCCGGTCGGCTGGCTCCTTTTTGTGTTGTCGCTTCTGTCGCACTCGCTGACGCAGCCACTTCGAAAAAGAGATTACGAGCGTGATGGCGCAATGGCATGCTTGCTCGTCTTGCCCACGGGCAACAGAATCGATCTCTACCTTAGACCTAGATCGCTTCGCCAAGAGCTTTGTTTGCAGAGGTGTCGGGGATGACTCGTCTTCTGCAGCGACAAAGTGGACAATCTCCTCAACCTCATCATTCGGGTGGCGGTCGAGAGATCATTTAACACCTCTACAAATGCGTGAAAAATGCCCCCGACGGCCACAGTTGGCGCAGTGCCGACCTCTGGCTGGGCAGACGCCATAGGCCTTGCAGCTTATCTGATCGCAACCGCAGATGGCACAGGTTCTGCCGTAGCCGTTGCACCGTGGATTTGGTTGCCACCGTGGGGATTTTAAACGCACCGAACGACGCAATTTTGACCATCCAGAGCTGCGCTGGTGATTGCCACGGTCAAAACCGACGTCTCCGCTGCGACCGCAGGTTGCACAGCTTCTTTGGGCAGACGAGCGCGGAGCGCGTGCGTTCCCTGACCGGGCTGAGGAACGCCGCGTAGGAGATCGCGCAGGTGACTCACGGCGCGAGCGCCACGGCTTGTGTGCGGATGACGTCACCAGTGGAGGTTGATGGCGCGTTGGTTGACTCCAACGTTACTAGTAACGTTGGTTGACACGATGCGGACGACCGCCATGTTTCTCTTTCACGCTCTGTCACGTGGCAGGTCACGTCCTCTCCAGACGCCGTCGGCGGCGCAGCCGTCGTCACATTGGCCCACTCTCGAACTTCACGGTGCGTGCGTTTTATATTGATCACCGTCTGCAAGGCGACTCTGAACGAAAGCGCGGCGTCTAGAAGCAGGCGTTCTTGGATCTCTGTGGAAGCTGCCCCACCATAAACTGTCGTCGAATGGCGACCTCCGTGTCGGTGCCGAAGTTCGCCAGCGCGGCTAATGCTTGGAGGGCTGAGAGAAATTCGCGCAGGGTTTCTCCTTCCTGTTTGTCTTCCTTATCTGGAATCGAAATTGTTGCAGGGTCTCGTCTATTGGCTGCGAAAAGTCTGCCTCGAGGGCCTTGATGGTATCGCTGTACACGTCGCGAGATGCATGTCGAACTTGCTGACCATCTTCTGCCGGTGACGTTGCTTGTGCCGTTCCGACAGGGGCTGGTAGGGAGTCGTAGACACGACTCCCTAGTTTTTTTTTTTTTTTTTTTAATTTTCACAACTGAAGTTTTTAGTAGTACTAGAGTGGGCATGGAAATACAGCGACGATGCAGACGTATCATACACCGTTTCGCTTTTTGGTGCAGATTCTGTCTGTCCTGGTCACGTGGAACGGCCAACCCGCTGACACCGTGACTCTGCAGCTATCCCCGCTTCAACAACCGCAAGTCACGGACAACAGTGACCATACGCCCGCGGCAATGGATCTGCTTCGCTGCCCGGCACAAACACCTCTTTTCGAGGATGACTACCGAACCCTCATCACGGCGCCACCATCGGGATCGACTGACGCGTCACCAGCACTCTTTATAAGCCGTTGGCGACCCCTGCGTTCCTTCAGTGGGCATGGAAATACAGCAACGATGCAGACGTATCATACACCGTTCCGTTTTTTGGTGCAGATTCTGTCTGTCCTGGTCACGTGGAACGGCCAACCCGCTGACACCGTGACTCTGCAGCTATCCCCGCTTCAACAACCACAAGTCAGGGACAACAGTGAACATACGCCCGCGGCAATGGATCTGCTTCGCTGCCCGGCACCAACACCTCTTTTCGAGGATGACTACCGAACCCTCATCACGGCGCCACCATCGGGATCGACTGACGCGTCACCAGCACTCTTTATAAGCCGTTGGCGATCCCTGCGTTCCTTCAGTGGGCATGGAAATACAGCAACGATGCAGACGTATCATACACCGTTCCGTTTTTTGGTGCAGATTCTGTCTGTCCTGGTCACGTGGAACGGCCAACCCGCTGACACCGTGACTCTGCAGCTATCCCCGCTTCAACAACCGCAAGTCAGGGACAACAGTGAACATACGCCCGCGGCAATGGATCTGCTTCGCTGCCCGGCACCAACACCTCTTTTCGAGGATGACTACCAACCCTCATCACGGCGCCACCATCGGGATCGACTGACGCGTCACCAGCATTCTTTATAAGCCGCTGGCGACCCCTGCGTTCCTTCAGTGGGCATGGAAATACAGCGACGATGCAGACGTATCATACACCGTTCCGTTTTTTGGTGCAGATTCTGTCTGTCCTGGTCACGTGGAACGGCCAACCCGCTGACACCGTGACTCTGCAGCTATCCCCGCTTCAACAACCGCAAGTCAGGGACAACAGTGACCATACGCCCGCGGCAATGGATCTGCTTCGCTGCCCGGCACCAACACCTCTTTTCGAGGATGACTACCGAACCCTGATCACGGCGCCACCATCGGGATCGACTGACGGGTCACCAGCACTCTTTATAAGCCGCTGGCGACCCCTACGTTCCTTCAGTGGGCATGGAAATACAGCGACGATGCAGACGTATAATACACCGTTCCGTTTTTTGGTGCAGGTGGGTTCAACCTCTTCTCTCTACCGTAAAAAATCAAACAATTTTTGCCTGATGTAATTTCCATGCCCACAAGTCTTGTTTTCTTTGTTTTGCGAGCATGTTAATGTGATGAAGCGGTTGTTTATGTCTGGCGACATAGAACTAAACCCTGGGCCTCCTAAAGAGGACCCTAGCAAACAGTACAATGAGCTGCTTTCTTTAATCAGATCCCTGCACATTAAAGTGGATACAAAACTTGAACAAGTTATGGCTTCCCTCAACGAACTCAAAGAGGCCCAACTCTCACTTGAGCAACAGATTGCCGACATGGACAACAGGCTATCCGCTGTCGAAGAAAGAGTTCGTCCGTCCGTAGGCCAAATAACTGAAGGTCATAACCCGCAAGTAACAGTTTTGAGCCAACGGCTCGATGACTTCGAAGATCGTTCACGCAGAGAGAACCTAATTTTTCATGGTATTGCTGACAATGGTGCTGAGACTTGGGCACAGTCAGAAGAAAAAGTTTGTGACATTCATAACACTGCGCTCAATTTGACCTTGCAATGTACGGACAACCGTATATTGCGCGCCCACAGACGAGGCAGATTTGTCCCTGGGAAATGCAGACCTATCATTGTCAAGTTTTCGTCGTTTAAGTTCCGTGATAGCATTTTGGCATCAAAGAAGAAACTTAAAGAAACCGGAGTATCGGTGAACGAAGACTTCTGTAGGGCGACAAGAACCGTGAGTAAAAAACTGTTTGATTTTGGAAAAGAGAGCGGTCATCAGTTTACCATACGTTAACAAGCTGTTCATAAACAAGAAATGCTATTTATACTCACTGGCTACTGACTCAGTATGTGAACAGGAATCAAACAGTGATTCAGCCAGAGCTTATATCTCGAATCCGTCTACGTTTTCAGCTGGTGATGATGACGCCCCTTTATAATAAAAAAGAACACGCACTCTAAGCCTGTACATTGTGACCTGTGAATTCTATTCTCAAATGTTAGGAGTATAGTTATTAAACGAGATGCTTTATCGTCTATTCTTGATGACTGCTCAGCTGACATTGTTGTCTTGACGGAAACTTGGCTGTCTGCGAAAATAGATAATGCCGAACTTCTTGACTGCGAAAAAGATTACGCTATTTATCGCTATGATCGTGATGTTAAATCTGGGGGCGGGGTTCTTATTGCGGTAGCTCGCGATCTCGTATCTAATATGGTCGTACTTAGCTCCCCTCTTGAGTTCGTTTGTGTTTCTGTTCAGCTGAATCACCAAAATGCAATATTCTGTGCGTGCTATCGACCTCCAAGCAAAACATCGGCTTTCTGTGAACAATTACATGATGTCCTAAGTAGCCTGGTCTTGAAGTTTCCCTTTTCTCCTTTATTTCTTTTGTGCGATTTTAATTTTCCGAACATAAATTGGTTAGGGTCCTGCCCCGCCGTCAGTGGAACGTCAGCCGAAGGCTTATCTTTTGTAAACTTGTGTTTAGACTAGATCTGGTCCTACATCAGCTAACATACTTGACCTCATTCTAACTACAGCACCAGATCTTGTTCACTCACTTTCATATTTCCCTGGCTTAAGTTACCACTGCTTCATGCACTTTTTCATAACCGGGCACATTTCTCTTCAAGGTGCTAAGGTCAAAACAATTAGGGACTACAAAAAAGGAGATTATTCACAAATTAATACCGAGCTTGAACTATTCATTGATGAATATATGCCTGGTTTTTTTGAACGCACGGTAGAATGTAATTGGAATTTATTCAGAGAAAAAGTCATGTCGTTAATTCACAAATATAGACCACTTCGTATCATCTCCGATAAACAACGTTCACCTTGGTTCACCACCGCCCTAAAAAAGTTGCTCAACAAAAAAAAAACGACTCTTTCGTCTAGCGAAACGCACAGACAATCCTATTCGTTGGAGCGCATATCAAGACAGTCTGCGCGCTTATCACACCGCTATCAAAGAAGCGAAGCACATTTTCCTTAACAATACCCTCCCCTCAGTTCTTTCCTGTAATCCTGCTCAGTTTTGGAAGATTATAAAACCTGCAAAAAAAAAAAAAACGTTATATCTCTTGTAGATTTGAATTTTCAGGTCATCCGTACTGAAGACTGTTGCTCAGAGTTAAACGACGTATTTTCGAATTCATTTTCTGACCCTTCTTCTAGTACTGTGCCCCAAGTATCTTCTCGCCATTGTTTTCCAATGGACCGAATTGTTATTGATTCTGTGGGAATTATGCATTTAATTCAGAATTTGAAACTTTCCTCTGCTTGTGGCGCTGATGGAATTAATTCGAAGTTCTTAAGAAACACTGAGGTTTATTCGTCTATATTTTTGTCGCAAATATTTAGGCAGTCTATTCAGAGCTCTCTAGTACCGCAGGATTGGGAGGTGGGGAAGGTGGTTCCTCTGCATAAATCTGGTAACGCACAGTCTCCTCTTAATTATAGACCCATTTCACTAACGAGCATTCCTTGTAAACTCCTAGAGCATGTAATATATTCAAACATGGTGTCATTTCTCGAATCGAACTCATTTTTCAGCCCATTTCAGCACGGTTTTCGTAAACATTACTCGTGTGAAACGCAACTACTCTGTTTTGCCCATAACATAACCTCAGGCCTCGATCATGGATCATCATTTGACTGTATTTTCCTCGACTTCGCAAAAGCTTTTGATAAGGTACCCCATCATTTATTACTTCTTAAAATCAGCACCCTAAATATTGACCCTAATATTCTAAAATGGCTTGAATGCTTTTTAACAAACCGCACCCAATTTGTAACTGCGAACAACTGTGACTCATCTTTTTCTGTCGTAAAATCTGGCGTCCCTCAAGGTTCTGTTTTGGGTTCCTTGTTGTTTCTAATATATATTAATGATCTTCCCGACTGCATTAACTCTTCCATAAAGTTGTTTGCTGACGACTGTGTTCTTTACCGCGAAATAATCAACCAATCTGATCATTATCTCCTTCAATCTGACCTTGACAACATTTCTAACTGGTGCAACAAATGGCTGATGTCCTTAAACATAAGCAAATGCAAAAGCATGACTATCTCACGCCTTTCTAATCCCCCTCAAACCTGCGATTACAAAATTAATGGTACCTTATTAGAGCATGTCACATCATACAAGTACTTAGGAGTTCACATCACTAATAACCTCTCATGGCATACCCACGTACACTACGTCATTAACAATGCGAATCGCACCCTCGGCTACTTGGGTCGTAATTTTGCCCAAGTCCCCTCCTCTCTCAAGTTACTTTTATATCAGACACTCATCCGCCCAAAGTTAGAATACGCGTCAAGTATATGGGACCCGGCTCAACGCACTCTCATTGATGCAATCGAATCTGTCCAGAATCGATCAGCGCGTTTTATTTTATCTAACTATTTTCGTCTTGCCAGCGTTTCATCAATGAAATCTAATCTTGGCCTTCCTGATTTATTAATTCGAAGACAAATTTCGCGTCTGTCTATCTTCCATAAAATTTTCTTTTATAACCCATCTTTGAAACAGGAACTTATTTCGCAGCCTTCATACTTCTCATCCCGCATGGATCATCAGTTCAAAGTTGCCATTCCTAACTGCTGCACAAATATGTTTTTTAATTATTTCATCCCCAAAACAAGCTCAGAGTGGAACCGGCTTCCCCCTTCCATTGCCTCCATTGAAGATTCGTCATCATTTGAATCCGCCATAACCGAATATTTTTCTAATCCTGCACTTGTTTAATGTTTTTTTACTGCATATTGTACCAGTGTTGATGTATTTAGTCCATCTACCCACCCCCTCTGTAATGCCCCATGGGCCCTGAGGGTATTCAAAATAAAATAAAAATAAATAAAAATAGGTGTCTCTTGTTATTGAAAGGAGTCGTAGCAAGAGCATTGAATATTTAAAAACACATAAAATTGTAGTTGCTGTGGAAATGACGCTTGTTTCGGCTCCGTTTGTGTGAAAGCCATACCGATGTTGTCACCTTGGTTTCCTTTTAATGAACATTATGAAGCGATTTGATTAGCGCGTTAACTTGCCTTGATATTTTTTTTTTCTTCCCGGTGTTTCAATTGAACAGGCGGGACTAACAGTAAAAACAGTGTAAGGCGCAGTAGTGCAAGTGGATGATTCGTAAAAAAGATCACAATTAAAAAGTGAGATACGCGCAAAATACACACACAAAAAAAAGGTCCTAGCGCGATTTGAACCCACAACTTTCACGCCGCGACTACAAGTACCGACGCTCTAACCTCTCGACCAGAGCAGAAGGCGCGACCCGCCGGCGCTGGCGGAGGTATATAAATATGCTGCCACCGCTTTTATCTCGCGTGGTTTTTTCTTCATTTTGGCTCATATTTGCCCTCCCTGGCCGTAACTTTACCTGCCGCTACTACTGTATAAAGGGGCGGTCAATTGGACTGCAATTGAAAGTCCCTGCAGTCAATTTCTGCGAGCGAAATTAGACTTTTGTGCTTGCAGCGATACGGGTTTCTCCGCCATTAGGCAGGGACGCTAGGTACTTCCTTGTCCCCATGGAGGTGGTCACGTGACAGAAAACTCCCTCTTGGCCGCAGCCGCGGCCGCGGCCGGAAGATGAGCAAACCGGCCCTGACATCTGACAAGCAAGATAAGGTAAAAGTAGAAGAGTCACTGAAAATACAAATACATCAACCCCAAAAGAGAAAAAAAAAAACGCTCAAAATTGCAAACCACTGGGATCACGCAAGCAATATACTCTAGATATAATATACTCTCTACAAACTCCTTCTCGCAAAGAAGAAGTCATGATGAAAATATATACCTGGGAATTTCCCACCCTCAGCTTAGGGAAGTAGCTTAAAAAATATCCGTGTCGACACATGACTAGTACCTCATTCAAAATTAACTATGACACTGATATGTGAACATGTACAAATCGCTGCAAAGTTAGCACAAGCAATTAATAAGTGGCTTATTTCTTGTATCATGTAAGGCTGTCATGAAAACGACACGATGGGAGTCAGTGCTCATTCTGGGCCCCGACTTAAGCTTTAACATTTGGTTGCATAATTGCCTACGAGAATAGTGAAAAGTTCGGGTTTTAAAATAGTATTAAAATATTAACATTACGTTAGTATTCCCTGCCTCTAAACTACGCGAGGTCTTGATATGAGTCACGTTCGCGATTATGAAACGCACACAATATAAATACCGGAAAACAATATGATTCTGATGAGTGAATCAAAGTTTAGATTTGTCGTTTAATATATACAGAATTTGCGAAAGAGTCTGAAGGTGTATTTGGTGAAATGGCAGTTAAAGACATTTCATGAGGGTCCACAGGACACTCTTTCTTCTGGAAACCAAGATAAAACAAGCCTAGGTGCCTGCTCGAACGTAGTCACGTTAAGGCTAACAGAAGACAGCAAGCTGCAATCTATATGACCTTAAAATGGCGGCCATAGAGATCGTGGTCAAATCCTTGCGAAGTCATGTTTTGTTTTCTTCGTCTTTTCTTCTTTTCCTTAGGTCAAACGAACTCAACTATTCTAGATGTTATGTTCTGTTGTCCTTTCTTTTTTATATACTTTTTTGTTTCATGGTTTTAATTTATTTCGACTTTCTACGCTCTGGAATAGAGCAGCGCCGCAGTACACACTTTGTCGGTTCAAGAGAATATATCTCTGGAGCCGACGTCGTGCGGCAGAGGCCCTATAACGAAGACACGCTTGCTCAATATGAGTGGAATTTTGTTTTCGCATTTCTCAGATGGAGGTCACATGCTATTCAATATTTTGCCATCACAAGTCAGTTCAAGTTACTGCGAGGCCTTTATAAGAGTTAAAAAAACAAAACATGAAATTCTTCTTAAATCTGATGTGGGGCTTTGCTACTTTATGAGAAATGACACGTTTCTGCATGAATACAAAAACTACAATATTGGCTAAGCAAATACTCTATATATTTGCGGCAGCGGCGGCGAGTGACGGGACAAGGACTTAATCTCTCCTGTACGCCCTTGCAGTGATTGGCAACTAGCAAGATTACACAGCGTCAGCCAGGCCGCTGTTTCAAGCCACATCGCTACAGCCGGTTCATCAAGAGCCGTTCTCAACGAGGGGAAAGGATCGACCCGCTGACGGCGCTGCAACCCGCAGACATCCACGTGATCCTGCCATCCTGCCTTAAAAAGCTGCCTACTACAGCGGCGGCGGTATTCTGGCGGCAGCGGCGGCGAGTGACGGGACAAGGACTTAATCTCTCCTGTACGCCCTTGCAGGTTGGTTACTGCCTCCTAAACTTGAATATTCCACTTTATCACTGCCGCTGCTGCTGCCTGAGTGTGTTTTTGTTTGTCACGCGATTGCACGTATAGATGGCTGGAACGTTGTGTCAAAAATGCCAGGAAGTGGTACTCGATGAGGAACTGTCGATTTCTTGTTCTGAATGTGAGTGTTCGTATCACTCCGGGCCATGCGCGGGAGTGTCTGAAGCGACGCTGAAGACGAAAGGGGAGGCGTACCGTAATGCATGGAAATGTCCAGCTTGTCGGCTGACGCAAAAGGGGGGTAAACAAAAAAGCGGGGAAGACATGTCTGTGCTGTTAGCAAATATTAACAGAAAATTGGATAACCTTCTGACATTAAAGGAGACAGTTGTCGGAATCGAAACGTCGGTTCAACTAATGTCTGATCAATATGATAGCATCCTAAGCCACATGAAAGAACAGGACCGTGAGCTAAAGGACCTAAAAAAACGCGTTGAGGCAATCGAGCAAAGCGAAAAGGAGGCAAATTTAAAACAACTTAAGCTCCAAATGAATGACCTCGAGTGGCGAAGCAGAAAGCTTAACTTAGAATTCCACGGAATCCCGAAAACTGAAGGTGAAGACTTGATAAGCAAAGTGAACAAGATAGCAGAAAAGTTGGAAATGCCCGAACTGTCTGAAAGTGACGTCACAGCTATCCACAGATTACCGTCAAAGCCTGATAAAATTCCGGGAATCATTATCAAGTTTGCATCGCAGACCACAAGGGACGCCTGGTTGGACAGGAGGGCTAGGCTGAGAAACGCTGGTATCAACGCGTACGTCAGCGAAAACATGACCACGTATAACAGGGAGCTGCTGGCAAAGACAAAAGAATGGGCGAAAAAGAAAGGATTCTTGTATGTCTGGCACCGGAACGGAAAGCTTTTTGTCAGGCGTAAGGATGGCGAGCGCTCTTACATCGTTAAGAACGAAGATGATTTGCTCGTGCTTGACTCCTAGTTCTGCCTACATGAATATGACGCATCAGTTATTACTTGATGGATTCACCTTATCTACTACTTACTGATTTGAAACAACACCTAAACTCATGTTCTAATATTTCCCTACGGGCTTTCCATTTAAATGTACGTTCTGCAAAGAACAAAGTCATTGACCTCGAATGTCTTTTTGGACAGTTTGAAATTCCTTTCGATATAATTATGTTAACTGAAACTTGGTATTCTGATGACGGGGACGTTTTTTATTTGCCTTCCTACAATTCCTATTGTTTAAATCGCACCACTAGTCGTGGTGGAGGTGTGTGTGCACTAATAAAAGAAGGTATGGACTGTGAACTGTTACCATGTTTTTGCACTATCTCTAGTGATTATGAAATCCTGTCTTTGCTGACAGATAATACACTTGTTTCTGTAGTTTACCGTCCACCTGATGGCAACATTCCAAATTTTCTTGCTTTTTTTGACACTCTGCTGGGCTTCTGTAGCGACAATAAGCTAACTGTGATAATTGGAGGTGATTTTAACATTAACATGTTACTTAATACCACACCTAAAAATGATTTTGAATTTCTGCTTGCTACGTATGACTGTGTTAATGTGATAACCAAACCAACCAGAATTACAGAAAACACGGAAACCCTTATTGACCTCTTTATCACAAATGTTGATAACACCTGTGTGATTAGCGGAATTTTAAATTATCATATAAGTGACCATTTGCCAACTTTCTTTTGCATAACAGGCAAGCGATGCCATAAAAATAAAAAGAAGTCCATCAGTCGTTTTCAAGATGTCACGCTTGATAACCTCGAAAAGTTTCGTGAATGTATTAGAAATGAAAATTGGTCTGACGTTGTCAATGAAACAAACCCTAATGTAGCGTACAATCTTTTTCTGGACAGGTTCAAAAAACTGTATGCGAGCAATTTTCCGTATAAGACATTTAAAACATCAAAAAAAATTCGTAAGCCCTGGATTACCCCAGACCTCTTATCGAAAATTAATATAAAAAATCGATTGTTCGAAAAATTTAATAAAACAAGAAATCAGACGGATCTAAACAATTTCAAATTATATAGAAATAGGCTAACAAAGGAACTTCAAAAGGCAAAGGCGGATTACTATCATAGGAACTTGGGCTCGTCGAGTGGACGTGTTGATGTTCTGTGGAAAAGGATTAATTCAATCCTACAATGTGACTGGTCTAATATTGGGGTGGAAAAGCTTTGTGTGAATGGCACAGAACTTACAGGTGTTGCTTTAGTTAATGTGATTAACGATCATTTTGTAAACTTAGCTACGAACGCATATAGTAATGAAGCCTGTTCATACATTGAAAAAAGGAATGAGAATTCTGTTTTTCTAGATCCCGTTATTGATACCGAGGTGTTTTCGGCGTTTATGAATTTAAAGAACACTACGAGTAGAGATGTTGATGATATCCAGATTAAGCCAGTAAAATATGTTTTAGACATTATAACACCCTATCTAACGCATATTTTCAACTTGTGCTTATCGACAGGAATATTTCCTGTGCGTATGCAAGTAGCCAAGGTTTCCGTTCTGCACAAGAAGGGAGATAGGAATGATATTAATAATTATAGACCTGTGTCAATACTGCCAGTTTTTTCAAAGGGTCTTGAAAAAGTTATTCATACCCGCTTGTCCAACTTTTTTGACAAACATAAGCTAATTACAAAATCCCAGTTTGGATTTAGAAAGCATAAATCAACTGAACTTGCCTTACTTGAACAGAAAGAATTTATTTTAAGAAATCTCGAGAAACGAAAACTAGTACTTGGTATTTACGTAGACTTTACTAAGGCTTTTGACTTCCTAAACCATGAACTATTATTGAAAAAGCTGGAATATTATGGAATTCGCGGACAAGCTTTAACTCTTCTTCAATCCTATCTTGGAAACCGAAAACAATACGTTTGTTGTAATAATTTCATTTCCACAATTAAATCGGTAATATCGGGCGTACCTCAAGGCAGTATTTTAGGACCTTTTCTTTTTAACGTTTATGTCAATGATATTGTGAACGTTGACCGGACAACTAAATTTGTCATATATGCTGATGACGCGACGCTTCTTTTTACTGCTGATAAGGCACATCAACTTATATCTATGGCCAACACAGTACTAGATAAATTAGGAGAATGGACCGATAAAAATGCTTTAAAAATAAATACCAATAAAACAAAAGCTATGATATTTAGACCGAAAAATAAAGTTATTTCTCCATTAGAACACATTTCTATAAACTCGGTAAATATTGAATTGGTTGAATCATTCAAAACGCTTGGCGTTGTGTTTTCCCAAAACATGTCATGGGACCATCATATTGAGTATTTAAAAAATAAATTAGCAAAGGTCGTAGGTCTGGTATATCGGAATCGATATATATTTCCGAGGTCGGTTAAATTATTACTGTATAAATCTCTATTCTTTGCTCATTTAAATTACTGCCACCTGGTTTGGGGTACTACCACGGCAACAAATCTTAAGATGATACATTTACTCCAAAAACGAATGTTACGTACAATTGCTGATGTGCCCTTTCGCTCGCATACAGAAAACCTGTTCAGAATGTATAATATATTAAGTATTTACAACATGTATAATTATAGGCTTGCTACAAAGTATAAATATGAATTGAGCAGTAACCGTACTTCTATAATTGAACTGTCTGGTTTAAACCAACGCGTTCCCAATTATCAATTTCGAAACCCTGAACACTGGAATGTACCTACTTGCCGATTAAACCTAGGAAAAGAAATGTTATGCTACAGATTATCTAAACTGCTTAATTGTTTTATTCACAGTGATGTTCACGTAGACACCATTAGCATGAAAGAATTGCGTGCGTTGATGTGCCATTTTGTTGTAGACGATTAATGTTTTTGGTGTGCGTGTGTGTTTTTTTAGTATTGTCTCGCTTTGTCACTGCTGCAGAATGCAATTTGGGGGCCGAGAGCTCGTCAAGCCGTTTCGTGCGGCTTTTTTTTCTCGGCCTCCACCATTGTAAATGGAAAATAAAGATATTATTATTATTATTATTATTATTATTATTATTCGTATGCTGCATTTTAAGTAACACATTTTTATGTATTTAGCGAGGTTTTGAAAAACGTTGTTTGTAGGTCAATAATTTGTGATAGTGTCTCTAAGACGTAGTTTTTTCATGTGTTTTGTAATGTTTTTGCAGAAAATATATAATTGTAAATTTTAATATTTGGTGTGCATGTTGAAAATTGTCCATCAAATAAATGAAAACACTGGTTTAACTACTTCCCCGCTTTAGTGTGACATTGGCGGCTGTGCAAATTATAATAGTGAAATCTGCAGAATGTCCACGCGTTGAGCTTCTCAATTTCATATCTCCGGGAATATTTTGCTACGGCGTTCACATATAGCTGAACGTTCCTCCCAGAACATGAGTTTCACATATATTTCTTACACAAATATGGCAGATGTGACCCGGACAGTCATTGTCAGAAGTCGTCAATTTTGGTTGAACTCACACACTCACAGCTAACTCAAAATAAAAAAAAAGTTGAAAACTCACTTAACCTCAACCTCACCCTCAAGGTTTCACCTACCTTGAAGTTCTTACTCACGAACTCATGAACTCATCGAACTCACAGCTCTCACTGAACTCAAAACTCGCGTGTTCCACTGAACTCACGAACCTCACTGAACTCTCACAAACTCACGCCCCTAGCAGCACACTTCCCCAGCTCAAACTCGGGCCAGTTTGGCGTAAGCCTGTGCCAGGCTTGAGCCAAGTTGGCTCTTGCTTGCGCTAGTCTCGCCCAAGCTTTTGCCAAGGAAGTGTGCTACTTGGGGCCCCTCATAGAACTCATGATATCACTCTCACTGACATCACACACTCAAAAGTAGTTCTCGCCCTCACCATTGTCGCGGCGCTGGCGTGCGTGTTACGCTCGGGTTGCGCGGATTTTACAACTCCGCCACGGAGGCTACCGTCTTCCGCGGCTCCAGCGCCAGCCGTCACATCGCCAACACGTACAGAAAGGTCGCATCTGGGCTTATATCAGAAATGCAGATATCGATGTATAAGGAATTGAATGGATATGGCCTGACACGCATATAAGGGGTATATATATATATATCCCTTATATGTATATCCGGCCATATCTGCCCGACTCCTTATATGCCTAGATCTGGATTACTTAATATTATCAATATCTGGACTTGGCAAATAAGTATAGAAATCAACCGCGTATATGGCAATCTCATATATGATGGTACTTGCACTTTTCTAGCTATCTTGAAAACTGCAAGCTGAAAACTGAAAATAATCGAACAAATTCATTGGGGCCAACGCGTCACACATGCGTACGCAAGCACAGACACCGCTGTTCTCAAGAAGCAATGTAAAACGACGATGTCTCCACTTCTCCCCGGACGTGACGAGATATGATGTGGAATAATAAACACTTCACTCAATATTATAAAAACACGAAGAGATCGCGCGTTTCTACGGCACAGGCATGAAAATCGGCAAGAAAGCATGTTGCTCGCTCCGGTAACGTTCGTGTCGCTTCCGCTTTATGAAACAAATTGGTGGATGTAAAGAAAGCTCTAGCACTTACACGAACCTAGAGCCTCTATTTGCCTATTTATTGAAATTATTCATTTATGATAATATCGCTATTGCCATAGATGCCTTTTAAACACGGCGTAGCAGAGACGCATCAACGCATGCAGACATAGTGTAGAAAAGAAAAAAACTGCACAATATGGGAGGAAAATGTTTATTTCCGACGACCATTGCAACCAGAATACAGAACTAAAGAATTAATACAATTTCTCTATGTTGTTTCGAAGCGCGAACACAGCGCGGATTTTGATCCCGCAACGCGCGAACGAACGTGATACGTAAATAAAACTTGACGGCGTACTTACGATATGAGATTCGAACTCTAAATGCAGGCGTCGCACAGCACAATCACAAGTAAACCTTTTGGAAAGACACTTGTAAGCGCTTGAGAGGAAACGCGGTAAAGATGATACACACGATATTATCCCGCTGCTCCGGAGTCTTGAACTGAGCGCCTGCCACGCGTGAGCAGGCGGTCAGGCTCACACGCGTGAGCGGCGTGAGGGCCCAAAAAGCTGGAGGATTTCACAGCCTGTAGGCGGCTGGCCGTGCGACCACCTCCGATCCCGGCCCTTCTCTCCAGGTAAGCCGTAGTGCCACTTATTGGTCTCGTCTCACGCCGCTTCCTCAAGCAAAGTTCTGCGCTGCTTCATCGGCTCTGCGCGTACTGCCTTTGCTCCTGTAACCATGTGCCTGCATGGTGAATATCCGCTTGGACCCGAACTGCTGCTACGAACCAGTAAAGTACGCGTAACCAATTAAGGCCGCATAAAAGACAGCCCAGATGCTAGGCCTGGTTCGCTAGAGCGAGACCTCTTCCGCTTACCGTCGTTTCGGCGTCTCCACGGAGGAGGGTTTCGCGACTGTCGCTGATAACCACGAACACGCATGATTCTTGGTTGAGCTGGAATCCTAAGCATCCGACCAAATACCATGCGAAGCTCGTGAGGTTAGTACAGCCAAACAAACAAGCAAAGAATGACCTCTCCGTAGCGTTCCACAGAAGGCCTTTTAAATATGTAATATGCACGACCGCCCCGCCCCTACTCAGGGAACGGAATCGATTCGTCCGGAAAAAAATCAATTCCCCCTCCTCCTTCCCAAATGCACCAGAGATTTTGACCGACCCATTGCATTTTGTCTTGTTATAAGATGTAACTTGGCGGTGGAGTATATGGTGACAAAACTTGGACAACTGGTATACCGTTTGTGCCACCTGCTTCTCAACGCTGGACTCTTCAACCAAGAGGTTCCTGCTCCGCCCTCTTCATCCGTTCTACCGCCTTACTTTAGTCGCTCGAGGTTTCACCTCCATCCACCCCACGGTGTCGGCTTTGTGGAAACACTACCCTCTTTACATGACCAATTTTTCATTCTATGAGATGTCGTTTCCTCCTCCCCTCCCCCCAACTAATGATCCCCGTCTGGCCTCTGGCTATGACGTACACGTTAGCATTTCCTCTTTCACAAGCCTTCCATTTCTCTCTCTCTCTCCCCTCTCTCTCCCTCTTTTTCTCTCATTTTTGAGCTTGACGATCAGCAACGCTTTGCAGCTCTGATGGTACACGAGTTCCACATCAAACCCTTTTTGATTTTAAAGGCGGAAGGCAGGGCCTCTTTGACGACGGTCGAGGCATTATCAGTATCCGAACCGGAAAAGCACTATGTTCTTTTGATAGCACATGAAAGAGGAGAGCCTGTACACACCACACTGTTTGCCATTAATGCGTTTACAAGCAGCTGCGTCACTGTAACACAACTTTCAAAGCAGTCGGAGTTCTTGCGGATGCCCAACCTGCCCCGGCTGATCGCATACCTCACTGTGGAGCTCACAGCCAGTGGCGACTTATCTCACGTCGACACATGTGAGGAAGGGCACACAAGAGTGCTTGTCTTTAAGCACGTACTGTGGTGCAGCACTAACGTCTTGCTGAAGAATATCTGCCAAAGATCAAATGGAAAAAGTGTTGTCGCAAACGCAAAAGCAAGGAAAAGGAAGTGTGTAACTCTGACAGTCAAATAAATGGCAATCAACTCTGGCCCATCTCATCATAGATACTGCAGGAAAATACTTCTCACCTACGAGCGTTTATGAGTTCCACGCCTGTTGAAATAGACAAACATGTCAACCAGACAACCTATACTGTAAAATGTCGGAAGTTTTAGTGTGAACATTTTGTTTGAAAACATTTTTCAGTGCAGTTCTTAGGGTAGATCTACTCATTAACAATTACTTCTTCAAGTTTGCGAAGATGGACACACGAGTGTGCACGTGCCGGGATATGTAGTCCATTTCAGTCTAAACAATTGTGACAATAATCATTTTTGAAGAAGTGAAACAAAGGGGACGAAGGACAAGCAAAGATCTCCAAACACAGCTAAGTGACATGTGCGCGACCAGAAAAGTCCGCCTGGTCCTGGTATCGGACCAGTGACCTCTACATTTCCAGTGGAGCGCTCTACAGACTGAGCTAGCCAGGAGTTAGACGGGAATTGATCAAACGTGTTTCATCAGCTGAAATCAGTCTCACACCAACCAGCATACCAAGACGAGGTGGATTTTTTCGGTCGCGCACCAGTCACCTAGCTTTGTTTAGAGATTTGTGTCAGTCCTTTGTCCAGTTTGTTTCCCTTCTTCAGTTATAATTATTGTCATCCTTGTCCATTTCGCTTGCACGTTTGCATTACTTGCATTAGAAACATTTGTTCCGTCTTTCAAATGTTGTCTTTGTGCATCAACACAAAGTCGAGATGCCGTGCACGTGCTATGTCAGGAATTTTCTGTATGAATCCACAGGATTTCATTCGCAGCGTTCATGCGTGAGATATTCCATAATTTAGGCTCGATTTGTAGTGTAGATGCCAGTAGCTTCTGGCAAGCTCTCTGAACTGCTGGCATTTACAAAGGACATTGATATCTGGGGTTGCATTGCTGCCCAGACTTACTTAAAAGCAGATGTCATTAAAGATCGATATGTTTTGTACCAGCAGAGAAGTTTAGAGTCTTCGTCGAACGAAATGCTGCCATGCACATATAAGTTGATGTGATTCGACTTGTATATAGCAAAAGAAAGGAATAAATTTGCCACATCAATGTATCTACAGCCCATTTTTCATGACTGCATTACTGGCTAATCAGAAATTTTTAGAATTTCTTGCAAGCATAGGATGAAGGGCGCTCTAGTTTTATCCTGTCAATGATGCGTTGTAAGATCAAACACTTTGATTGGAAGAACAATCTCAGTACCTTGGATTGGAATATATATGACGAAATTGCAGTAAATTCTAGCTGCAAAATGAGGTAAATTCACCTTAGAATAAACTGAATTATTTGTATAAAATATTTGCACAAATAACAACTCTACGCCAAAAGGAACATCAGACCACTAGTTTTAAAGCGCAACTCTTAGGCGCCCGTTTCCGGCTTGAGCAGCGACGCCGTCGCCGTCGGCGTAACCGCGCGTTGCATTATGGGACCTTCCCCATAATGACATCACACGTGACGTCATGTGTGACGTCAGAGGGGTTACCAGTGACGTCACATGGCGCCTAATTTTGGCAGAAAATTTTTCCGCTAAATATAGCGGGGCCCCGCGAAATGTAGCGGGGAAATTTCCCCGATAAATTTAACGGAAAAATGTTCTGCCTAATTTAGGCGCTCTGTGACGTTGCGAGGTTGACGTCTCACGGGACGTCACTCGTGACCCTCGTGACACCAAATTGAGCGGGAAATTTTTTCCGCTAAATTGACTGGGGAAATCACTCCGGAAATTTTTCCGCTAAATTTAGCGGAACGTTTTCCCGCTAAACTTGGTGAAAACGTTTTCCGCTAAATTTTACAGAAAAATTTTGCCGCTAAATTTGGCGGAAAAATTTCCCTCCTAGATTTAGCAGGGAAGTTTGTTTTCGCTAAATTCAGCAAGAAAACTTCCCGCTATATTTAGCGGGAAATTTTCCCACAAAATATGGCTAAAAGTTTTCCGCTAAATTTAGCGGGAATATTTTCCGCTAAATTTAGTGGGGAAATTGTTCCGCCAAACTTAGCGGGCAGTTGTTTTCGTTAGATTTAGCGGGAAATTAGTTTGCCAGTTTTTTGCGATAAATTAAGCGGGGAAAATATTTTGTCAGATTTAGCGGGGAAATGTTCCTCCAAATTTATCGGGAAAACTTTTCCGACACACTTAGCGGGAAAATTTACCGGGAAATCGTCCCACAATTTCAGGGTGAATTCCCCTCCGTGCCCTTCCGTCCTCCCCCTCAAGAGCTGCGCTTCAATTCGGCATTACAAAGAATTGTAAACGTCTCCCAATTTTCGCTTCTAAATAAACCGCTTAGTTTCAAGCACGAATGCAATTATAATACATATTTTTACTACGTCAACCGTGTTATTACTGTCCTGTGTAATGTCTTTTTCAATCATTTTTGGCATGGAATTTTCGGCAAGTTCATGAATAATCTATCTTGCGGGAATAATTACATCATTAACAACTACGTGCTTTAAATAAAACTATATCTAGCTCGAGACCTCGATACAACCCACCCTGTTCTTCCATAATATATCAATGATTTTATGCAACAGTAATTTGGCAGTCTAACAAAATCAGCTTCCTAAATCAAATGTCTTGAACTGTCGTCATTTCAGGAAATAAACAAGCTTGCTTCAATAATAACTCGTTGCTATGACGGTAAACCCGCGCGCGTTTCTCTCTCTTCCGCGCCCCCCATGGCCTCTTTTTTCGGCCATGCGGAAAGAGCGCTGATGCCTTCCTTGTCTACGAGGTCTTGGCTGAGTCCAATCTTTGCTCCCAGCGGTCAAAACAAACGTTAGCGCGAGAAAAGCAGGAAAGGAGAGGTGGGTGAGAGGCAGCGTCGAGACTCAGCCCGCTCCCCTCCTTAAGTCTAAAGGCCCGTTCACACACTAGCGACCTCTTAGAACCGTGTGCCTTGGAACCTCTTAATACCTCTTACAACGAGAGGACACACTGGCACCATCTATTGGGTAGCGGTGTAAACTTGGTAGTCCGGCATATTTTCTATTTCTCTCGCGCATTATCCGTTCTCGCTTGGCTCGAACAACTTTTGTCAACGTTATAAACGAGCCATTCTTGTAGGTATTACGCACATTTGACCTCAGAAGTCCCACAAAACCTTTGCTGTCGCGAAATGCAGCTGCAGGGTCACCGCATAGATTGCGCCACAGTGCCAGTGTGTTCTCTCGTCCTAAGAAATTTTAAGATGTTTTAACAGGTCTCGTCTCTCTCGGTAGTACTCGGTTGCAAGAGTGTGAACGGGCCTTAAGGAGGATGGGGGAGCTCTGACGATTCAGCCGCCAATCAGACAGCGCATGGAATGCGTCACCAACTAGAGAGCCTAGATTGGAGGGAGGGTCTATCTCAAGCCGCGGCGACCGTTTGCATCTCGCAAGTGCACATGCGCTGCCTTTTGGAGTGGCGAGGAGGGAAGCAGGAGGAAAGGCGGAGACGTTTGCGCGTTTGCAAACAATCAGCGCTTTCATCACCTCCTCGCAGCTCGCATGCTCGTATTGCAAATGCCACCATATACGGGCCGATGCGGCCCATAAATCACGTGACCCTGATTGAGCAGATTGGGACTCTCTGTATTACAGGCTCTCATCAGCTAGCCCGCTGGCCTGCGCCGGACGTCCGCGCCTTGACGCACGCAGTAGCTAGCCGGTTCGCCGATTCGAAACTCGAGGAGAAATTAAAGCAAAGTGCTGCCGTTGACTGAAAGTCGGTCGGCAACGATGCACTACTACGAGCCGATCGGAAGCCCAATGGAGAGAGGCATTTTGCCCAACACCGAAGAGCGCCTTCATATAAATTTTTAACACGCTCCTCGAAGGATTTCGTCGTCAATAGGTCGAAATGCAGCAGCGACCCCAAGGGGCGTCTCCAAAATATCACTGGTGACTGCAAAAAAAAGTGTCATTTGCGTATTTTGCACGCATTTTATTTCAAAGTTTGACGTATAGTCTCAACTGAGTTCCGGTTGTGAAATGGCTGTTAACACATTACACGTTGAGTTTCTTGTTAATTTATGATGCCTCGTTACAACCACATTAAAATCAAACGAGAAATTCAATATTCGTTTTCATGAGGGTATGGACGCAATTAAACCTTAATAATAAAAAAATAAAACGATTAAAAACGTTGCGGTACCAGTTTGTATAAAATAGCTCCGCTGTTCAATCAGTTCTACAGAAACGCATGTCACCCGTTTCTGTTTCTTTTTTCTTTTTTGCACAATAAAAGTGTTATGGTTATGTTGCTAACGGTTGTTGTAGGCAGTTGCAGCCTGATGTTGACATAACGAGATGTCTTCACAATCCGATGAATAGCTCGTCCATTTTTGTACATATCTTTCATAACATTTTGACAATTTATCTAACTCAATAAACGTCAAGTAGCTAGCAATGATTTGTTAGTACTTAGGCGTACACTTTTAATGTACAAATTAGACTACACTTTTAATGTACAAATTAGACTACACTTTTAATGTACAAATTAGACTACACCTTTAATGTACAAATTAGACCTTTAGACTACTTAAAAGAGTGTGCTTGATATCACTTACCGATGTGTATTATAAATATACGTTATTAGTATGTTTTGATTACGGTTGCAGCATAGTCTGACTACAGTTCAAGTGCCTGTGATAGTTTTGTATTTACGAGTGTACAATCAGTACAGCACCCTTTCTATTGCATGTGCACATAGATAAACTTTCAGCACCGCTTTTTTCTTAAAAACATCCGCTGTCCGTGTCAATTGTTGTTGTTGTTGTGAAGTGTTGGCAATATTGCCCGCTGTCGTAATGTTTTACCAATCAGCATTAAGTTAAAACTTTAGAACGCACTATTTGAGTCCAATTTAAATTACTGTCATCTTGTATGGGCTACGACAACTAAGCCAAACCTTCAAAATCTACTATTATTGCAAAAAAAAGTTTTACCTTATATCGCGGTTGTCTCATATACAGACCATACAAAACCATTATTTTCTAGATATCAAATACTTCCCGTATAACGCGTATATAATTATCGTTTGCTCTGTACCCTTCGTTTCTCATCGCCAACATTCATAGATTTTTTTGTATTTTATTTGTGAACTTGAGAAACGTGAAAGTAATAAAAACACACGGGGCCGTGTAGACACTTGGCTTCTTCCTCGGTGCCGCACAAATTACAACCTCCAGTCATTGCTTTACAAAGTACCGTACGTCTTAAATAAATATTTCACGAACAACATAAACATCTACACAATTGGCAAAAAAGAGTTACGTACGTACTGTTTCAACTATTCATAACTACTATTGTTTTTCTGCTACTTCAATGTTATGTGACCTTGTTTTATTTTTCTTATTATCCTGGTAAAGTGTTTTATATGTTTGTTGTCTGAGCTCCTGCCATGTATAAGGGGAACCCAGACCCAGTCAAGCTGCTTTTAGCAGCTTTTTGTCTGTGGACCCCTCCAGTACTTCTGGAAAAATAAAGTTTATTGTATTGTATTGTATTGTAAATATTAAAGATATAATACTTCCTTATAAGGAACATGGGAAATTGTCGCCATATAAGAAACTATGGGAAAAGCATATGAATCAAGCACGCCAAATAGGAAATATGAAAAAAGCACGCTATCTAAAAGAGCACATACAACCACATATAGCAATAATTGACACAATATATGTACACATCTGTTTCCATACCTGTCCATATACGGCGTCCCCTTGCCATATACGCCCATATTTCTTCTTTATAGGAAAATACACTGCCTTATTTACTTGATTAAGTCTAATTTTAGGTAGTTGGTATGCAGATATCATTAAAAAATGGCGCAAAGACGAGGCAAAGTAAAAGGTAACTGACAGGGCACAGCGTTTGCTATTTATACTGGATGCTGACATAAATAATCTTCAATTGAGGGTCAGCGCTCTGTCCTGTCGATTACCTTTTACTTTGTCTTCGTCTTTGCGCTGTTTTGGTTTTAATTATGCCTTATATACTTTCTTCGATGAATATACAGGCAGTACGTGAAACATATCTGGCCCATATTTGACAGTTTTGTAAGGGATGAAGAATAATTATCTTTTGTTTTCTTAGCTTCGACTCCTTCCGCGGGCCGTCCTCCCGCCGGCCGAGCTCATGTGGAAGGCGAACTTCGTTGGGATTCAAGGGGCATCGTCGCGAGTGTCATGAAGAAGTATAGTTCACGGTGTGCATTGTTCATTTCAAGTATTGGAAGAACTTCGTACAAGTATGAAGTGAGCG
>JABSTQ010004653.1:0-17491 GCA_013358835.2 Ixodes persulcatus
TTTTCTGTAAAACAAACTAAGCACGATTACTTTTCAAGGTATGGAAAAGTAATGTCGAAGTGAGTTTATTACTTTTGGAAAGTAATTGTAATGTAATGTCATTACTTTTAGGCTGCCGTAATTTGTAACGTAATTTAATTACATTTCGCAGTTTTCGAGAAGTAATTACTAATGTAATTTAATCACTTTTGAAAGTAGTTTCACCATGTCTGCTCAAAAGTGATGTGAGGTTTCTTCGCGTTTGTTTACGTCAGGCACACCGAACCTCTGTGGGATAAAACAACCAAAATGTCCGTTCAACGCCTCGGTTCGCGGTAGCGGTTGTGGATATAGAACCAGGGAGGTTATGCGGCGGCTCTGGTTAGCGCTATTAAAGAAAACCCATTGCTTTACAGACGCAGCACCCCGATAAAGATACCGGGGGCCGCTGAAGCGTTTGTACTGAGCATTTCTTTACACACCGGTGTATTTCAGCGTCTGTACAGGAACAGAGCGATTAAAAACTTGCAAATAAAGCACGGGTTGTCAATTGCTTCTTTATGAAATAGCAGACGCTCACAATTCAAGCTCGCGTTTGATTCCGTTGCCCGCGGGACACGATTTCTATCAGAAAATCCACTTTTTTCTTTTCGGTTTCCCTGTACGAACGACACATCGTAGCAGACGAAACCTTGTCGTTTGCTCCCACTCCTCGCTGGAGCACGGCATGACGGGATTGCATTTTGGCGCACGCTCGCTCGATTTTCTCAGTGCAGCGAGTGCACGCACGCGTGGGGTGCCGCCGCTGAAACGAACTCGGAGAGTGCAACCACTTGTGGAGTGCCGGCCGAAACAAACCCGCTCCACGCTGCAAGTGGGCCTGCGTGGGCACGAATGCCGTGAAACAAACTTGCTATTAGTCACTGCGATGGTTATGCGAGCTGGCACAAAGTATGCAAGACATAGCGCCCAACACTCGAGACGTTTGATGGCTAAGTGGTGAGCCCGCGTTATGCGGCAATCATGTTATACGTGTCTCACGTAATGTTCGGTGCTTTTGCAAAGCGTTATGCCTTACAGGAGGAGTTTGATATCTCTCATGGGTCCTTCTGTGTATTGGCAAACCCTGCCTACGATATGGAGGGGCATGAAGTCTTTAGCCCCGTTCAAAAGGAAAAGGAAACAGATTGCCTTGACGACTCTACCATTATGTTAACATGTAAATAAACAATGTCTGAGCTTCCTCTCCGAGACTCACGACACCGAGGGTGCCCCCAAAGGTCGCTGTCATGACAAGCTTACAACATCGGCAAGTACACTAACAACAAGCAATCACTGAAGTGAGGGGGCGACTACATAGTAGTTACTTGGCAACGGGGCAAATTATTAGTCACCCTATCGACAGCCATCCATTGAACAGCGGTTTGAAAAGCTTTATGAAAACCAAGAATGGCCACGTTGATCCTGCAACATGCTTGTATATAACAATTCAGATGAAGTGCATGAGAGAAACTGTTAATGAATCAATCTGTACAAGCCTAATATATTTTGAGTCACGCAGTCTGTCTGTGTCCCCAGATCAGCGGAGACGCCTACTTCACCTCCATCCGGGCGGTGGTGTCGTAGAGGGGGCTCAGTGTCACATAAGGCGGACATTGAAAGCAGGGCTTGTGCCACCTCAAGCTCCCCTGCCTCTCACAGCGGCGAGCAGACCTTTCGGAGCTGAAAACATATGGTACTGCAATAAAAACATGAATCTGGGGGAAACGTGATGAACTTCCTCCACACCATCCACTGTAACTTGACTATCACACTCGAGCGAGCTGTGCAACATCTGTCCCACAGATGTATTCTTTTCGTACAGTTTGCGACAATGTTTCACCGCCTTCTTGTACCCAAGTTTCAGGCTCGGTACCCAGTCCTCGTCTGCTTTGTCCATGTAGTAGGCTGTACGGCCCTGAAAGGTGAAAAATGGAATGTAGCAGACCGGAAAAGAGAATAAAGTATTTTTACTCATGAAACCTGAAACTTGTCAGATAGCATTTTTTTTAATCGCGCACGTTTATGGCGATCTGCACAGCTCGGGCTCCGCATGCGTGCTTCGTACGCGCAGGTCCATTCGCAGCGACCAGCGTGCAGCTTTGAAACAACCGCCGCGATCGATCTCCGGTCTAGCCATCCCTTTAACCAAGTATGAACCACATATGAGCGACTCTTCCACTCAACGCGACGAAGTGACGCCACATGTCCCGCTGTCGCTCGGTCCATTGGAACCACATGCAAGCTAGGCACGTCGCGATTAGCAGCAGTGACGGGCGAAGTTTTCTATAAATCTAGAAACGAGCGGTGCGACGGGCGACAGCGCGGAGCGACGGCAAATCTCGCCACTCATCGCCGTCGCTCGGCTTGTGTTGCGACCGAGCGCCGCCCACTAGTGCTTTTCACGAGTACATTCCATAATACCAGCCGTTTCGACGAGCGCTTGTAGCTGTGTGAGAAAATAAGCTCACTATAGCGTGGTATGAGTCCACTGTACTGCTGCGGTCGCACAAACAACGCTCCGGTGCGTACTACCTCGTGAAATGAATTCGGCGTACTCCTATGACAGCACTGAAACGCGGATAACTCACACTGGCCACGGTACAATGAATAACAGTTATCAGAAACAGACATACCTGTGACGAAGTGCTCGTTGCAAACTTTGTAATGAGTAGCATTCTTCTTAATGTCGGCCCGGCGAATTCGGCGTAGCCACTCGACCCGGCGTTTCGAAGTCGTTTCCGCTTGTTTCTTTTTTTTTTTTTTTATGTTCGCCGCGGACAACAGCTGGCGAGACATAAAAATTGTACTTCGGGAAGTTATCTTTATCATTTTTTTCGCTTTGAGCAGTTTCTATACCTAAAACAGCACAGTTTACCATCCTGCTAACACACACCGCGGCTGGCCCAGTCCGAAATTTGACCACATCGACGCGGGTGGAGGGGGAGATGCTCTTCCCATGGTGCATCGCTCCCTCGCTGTGCGAATAGACCCTATAAGAAGGAGGGACAAAAACATCTTGTCGTCGATATGGTCAATAACAAAAATTTCGAGACGACACTTAAGACTGCTTACGTCTAAGAATGCGAAAGGATTCGTTACACGCAACGAATTTTCTACAAGCAGCGCGCAAAGTCTTCCTTTTTCACACTGCGCTCCTGCGATGACATCACGCTTTCCACTGCGCGGGCGCAGCGTGATCGCGTGACCATGCATCTGCGTTGCTGTGCTTTTCTTCGTGTTTTATTTTTTTTTTTTTTTCTGAGGCGCGTCCGTATAGACAATGAGCTACCCGGCGGCTTCCGTGACGAAGCATCTGATATGACGCGCGTCGCATCCTATGGAATTTATGCCTCAATTCGCTGCATGAGCTTCGCTCCATGGGACAGGCGAATTTAGCGGCTACCAATTTAGGTGCCGTATTTTGCGCGACTTCAAAAGCTCTTAACGCCGGTTCGCTCCATAAGGCAGTTAAAGGGGCACTGAAGTCGATTTTGAGATCGTCCTTTTGTGGTGCCAACTCACTCTAGACGCTCTAGGCGTCCCAACAAACCCGAAACCCTAACCGTGCATAGCTTACGTCATCGTTAAAAGCTTGTTCAAAGATCGCGACACGCTCTTTCTGGGAAGAATTTCCTTCCGAGTGAAGTGGTCGACGAATGGCGCTTGTCGGCGAATCGCAAGCGATGGTTCCGCCCTCTTATCCGAATGTGTACCCATCAGACTCTCTTCGAAACAAGTTATAATAGAATCATTCGCAATCTGCGCGTATTGTAGGGCTTTGATTAATCCACACAATGCAGTCCGCGAGAAAAAAAGAGTGCACGTGTTTTTCTATTGCCCTGAGAGGAATAAGCGGTTTTGTAATATTGGACTCGGTATATGTGGGAACCCACACATTTTAAGCAATATAAGATCAAAAACGACATTTTTGAAAAATTACTTCTGTGCCCCTTTAATGCTTTCGCATAAGAAAAAACAAAAAAACTGCAGGGCGTCTCTTTCAAAGGCCCAACCTCCAGCAGGCACGCGCGCTCGAGGTGCAAGCGTCGTCGAAGGCAGGAAGCTCGCGTTCGAGGCGGGATAACTCTATCTCCTCCTTACCATTCTCAGCTTGTCAGACACAATAGAGAGTTTTAGGGAACCGGAACAAAATACGATCGATAAACAAAAACGATCGATACCTTGGATCGGGCGAGTCGACCGATCGTGTGCCTCGAAACGGCTTTGGGGGAACCGTATTTGCAGACGAGAGCAGACGATCGGTACAGGTCGCGCCCCCTGGCAACGGAAACCTGCATGGAAACAGCTTAGGAATGCATCGTTCTAACGCTGTGTGCATCCTTGTGCAGATACTGGCATCGCTGTTCTTCCTGCGGCTTTGGTCACCGTCACTTCAACCAGTCATCGCCACCCCGTCAGCAAATAGTCAAGTGTTGCTTGGCTTTCCGGACAACATCGTCGGCGGGCCCTTCGGTGCTCCCGCGGATTGGCCACAACCGCAGCATGTCTTCACTCCGTTCGAGAGGGTTTCCGCATCGACATCGACATCGTCACTCACCGATGGCCTGGCTTTAAAACCGCGGAGCGCCCTTGGATACTTCAGTGGGCATGGAAACAGCTTAGGAATGCATCGTTCTAACGCTGTGTGCATCCTTGTGCAGATACTGGCATCGCTGTTCTTCCTGCGGCTTTGGTCACCGTCACTTCAACCAGTCATCGCCACCCCGTCAGCAAATAGTCAAGTGTTGCTTGGCTTTCCGGACAACATCGTCGGCGGGCCCTTCGGTGCTCCCGCGGATTGGCCACAACCGCAGCATGTCTTCACTCCGTTCGAGAGGGTTTCCGCATCGACATCGACATCGTCACTCACCGATGGCCTGGCTTTAAAACCGCGGAGCGCCCTTGGATACTTCAGTGGGCATGGAAACAGCTTAGGAATGCATCGTTCTAACGCTGTGTGCATCCTTGTGCAGGTTGGTTCCGTTCCATCATTACACGCTAAGAAAACTAACAACCATTGCCTCTTGCTGTTTCCGTGCCCAAGTGTGTTTTGCGCATTACTTCTAGAGTGTCTTGATGTCTTGAGGTCATTGTTAATACTCTCTGGCGACGTAGAGCTTAACCCCGGGCCCATGACTGTAGCCCAAGCGACGCAACTAGATGATGCGTGCAAACTGCTGCAAGAGCTTAATACTCGTGCCATAAAGTCACAGGAGGGGCAGAGCAGTTTAATAAAAACCGTGGAAGAAATAAAAAAAAACCAGCAATCTATTGAAGCAAAAATTAACGAATTTGGAAGTCGACTGCTTCTTGTTGAAAGTAAGGTTTCTGCGCTTGAAATAGTCGACCACGACCTTCAAGAGATGCAGGGCGTCACTGAGGCCCTTCAGAACGATAACGTTAACTTTCTCGAGCGTCTTAATGACCTGGAAGATCGTTCAAGACGTGATAACCTCATTGTTCATGGTCTTCCCGATGTTGCGTCAGAAACATGGGCGGAAAGTGAAACAAAAGTTCACGAGCTTATTTCCCGTTCCCTTCAGCTCCAGGTTACTCCAGATTGCATTGAGCGCGCACATCGAATCGGCTCCTTTAATCCTACCAAATGTCGCCCGCTAGTTATAAAGTTTTCTTCCTTTAAGGTCAAGGACAAGGTACTCTACTCGCGACTAAAATTAAAAGGAAGCACGACGTATATTACCGAAGATTTTTCTCCAGCTACTCGAATTGCCAGAAAAAAACTAATCGAATTTGGTAAAGCCACGAATTGCCTATATCAGCTGCGGTATAACAAGCTGCATGTCAACAAAAAGTGCTACATGTACAACGCGACTAACTGATACGGTTTTCGAGTTCGGTTCCGCCCCCTATGTGCGCGCGAGAGATAACGCAGAGATTAGTTCCAACTAACCTAACACCTCCATCATCATAACGAGTTGAGAGGGGTGAGGGTCGTACTGATAAAAACAAACATTTGTCAGTACTCTTTTGTAATATAAGGAGTGTGTTACGTCATAGGGATGACTTGTGCTCTGCTGTAGACTCATCCAGTGCTGATATTGTGGTTTTAACCGAAACGTGGCTTTCCTCTTGTGTTAAAAATTTCGAAATATTTTGTTGTGAAAAAAGTTTCAAGGTTTATCGTTGCGATAGAGGTGAAAGGACTGGTGGCGGTGTGTTAATCGCAATTGCAAGTCATATTGAATCGTTTTGTGTGCGCCTGAGTAGCGAATTGGAAATAACATGGGTTTGTTTGCATTTGAATTACCAGAAACTTATTTTGGGTGTATGCTATCGTCCGCCATCTAACAATCATTCCTTCGTTACCAGTCTTCATGACGCAATAAACTCATTATTAATGCGCTTTCCTTCCGTTCCAATCATTCTTTTGGGTGACTTTAACTACCCAAATATAGTCTGGACTGGCTTGCATGCTTACAGTCACCCATTTTCATCAGACGCGACTGACTTTATAAACTTGTGTAACGATTTCAGCTTCAGTCAATTGATGACTCTTCCTACTAGAATTACCCATACAACAGCCAAGATATTGGATCTAATCTTAACAACGTCACCTTCTTTAATATCTTCAATTAGCACCATGCAGGGCATAAGTGATCATTCATTAATACATTTTGTCATCGATGTTCCTGTTAGAAATGCTCCAAAGAATCAGAAAAAAATACGCGACTATGCTAAAGGTAACTTCGAGGCCATTAACAATGAACTTTCTCTTTTTCTTGATGATTACTTGCCGCTCTTTTCGGAACGCTCAATTCATGAAAATTGGGAGTTATTTAAAATGCAGGTTGTGCATCTTACTAGTACATATATACCCTTGCGCAATATTTCCGTTTTCCCGAAATCACCATGGTTTAACACCACATTAAAAAGGCTTTCTAACAAGAAAAAACAAAAATTTCGAGCAGCTAAATTTTCAAATGTTGACTCTAAATGGTCTGCATACCATATTGCTGCCAATAATTATAAAAGTGCTATTGAAAATGCAAAGGCTACTTATTTTAATGTAACTCTACCATCACTTTTAACAAGCAACCCAAAGCAGTTTTGGAATGTAATTAATCGAAATGAAAAATCGTCAATATCATTGTTTAGTTCTTCTGGAAATGCTGTGCCTTTTAGTGAGTGTGCCCTTGTTTTGAACTCCGCCTTTGTCGCTTCATTTTCCGACGTTAACGTGTCATCTTTACCTCCATTTCAACATACTGGATTTATGCCTATGTACCCGGTTGCTATTGATGCTTGTGGAATTGTTAATGTAATCGATAATTTAAAAATATCGTGTTCTGCGGGAGTAGATGCTATTAATTCAAAATTCCTAAAAAGTACCAAAGAATATTCTTCTATAATACTTTCTAAACTATTTAATCAGTCTCTTAATTGTGGGTGTTTACCTGACGACTGGAAGGTGGGAAAGGTGATTCCGATACACAAAACGGGTGATCAACATTCTCCTTCTAATTACCGCCCCATATCACTAACAAGCATCCCTTGCAAAATTCGTCGAGCACGTCATTTTTTCACATTTAGTAAACTTCTTGGAGTCTAATAACTTCTTTTCTCCCGCCCAACACGGTTTTCGTAAGTCATTTTCGTGTGAAACCCAGCTAGTAACCTTCACTAACGACCTTCACCTTATTCTTGATCGAAGTTCCCAAGCTGACTGCATATTCCTCGATTTCGCCAAAGCATTTGATAAGGTATCACATAGTCTACTACTTCATAAACTAAGCAAACTCAGTATTGATTCCGGTACATTATCTTGGATTCACGCCTTCCTAACTAACCGGTCTCAGTTTGTAATTGCGAATGACACGTCTTCTCCTTCAGCTTCTGTGACGTCCGGGGTGCCGCAGGGTTCTGTACTGGGTCCTCTTCTTTTCCTTATATATGTCAATGACTTACCCTCCTGTGTTTCATCTTCAATTAGCTTGTTTGCTGACGACTGTGTTATATATCGTGAAGTGACTAACCAATCCGATGTTTCTTCTCTTCAGTGTGACCTTGACCGTGTATCTGAATGGTGTGACTTATGGCGTATGCAGCTTAACACTAACAAATGTAAGGTAATGAGGGTTTCTCGCCTTCACAGTGATGTCTCTTGTTATTACCTGAACCATACTCCTTTACAGCAAGTAACAACCTACAAATATTTGGGAGTTCATATTTCATCCAATCTGTCCTGGGAAACTCATATTCAATACGTAACAAGTAACGCCAATCGTATGCTGGGTTTCATAAAACGAAATTTTTCGGCAGCCCCCTTATCGCTTAAACTACTCCTTTACAAAACGCTTGTTCGCACTAAACTAGAATATGCCTCTTCAATTTGGGACCCCGGCACTGACGTATTAACATCTGCAGTTGAAGCAGTTCAAAATAGATCCGCCCGATTCATACTTACTAATTATCACCGCACAGCCAGCGTAACATCCATGAAATCAGGTTTGAACCTGCCTAATCTTGCATCACGTAGAGAAGTTTTCCGTTTGTGCCTGTTTCACAAAATCTACTACCACAATCATACTTTGCGTGACAAGTTATTAGCATCTCCTTTTTACATATCACCACGTCTCGACCACCGACACAAGATGGGCGTACCTTCATGTAACACTACTACTTTTCATAATTCATTCATACCCCGAACCACAGTGTCGTGGAACCACCTTCCAGCGTCTGTGGTATCAATATCTGACAGCGTTGCTTTCAAAAATTGCCTTAACAATGTTCACATTTCAGCGTTTCACTAATATGTACATATTGTTTTGCATTCATAGGTTGTTATTTATTGTATGTTGTTGAATTCCACTGATGTAACCCGCTCCCCTCTGTAATGCCTTCGGGCCCTGAGGGAACTTTTAAATAAATAAATAAATAAATAAATCGCAAGCGATGGTTCCGCCCTCTTATCCGAATGTGTACCCATCAGACTCTCTTCGAAACAAGTTATAATAGAATCATTCGCAATCTGCGCGTATTGTAGGGCTTTGATTAATCCACACAATGCAGTCCGCGAGAAAAAAAGAGTGCACGTGTTTTTCTATTGCCCTGAGAGGAATAAGCGGTTTTGTAATATTGGACTCGGTATATGTGGGAACCCACACATTTTAAGCAATATAAGATCAAAAACGACATTTTTGAAAAATTACTTCTGTGCCCCTTTAATGCTTTCGCATAAGAAAAAACAAAAAAACTACAGGGCGTCTCTTTCAAAGGCCCGACCTCCAGCAGGCACGCGCGCTCGAGGTGCAAGCGTCGTCGAAGGCAGGAAGCTCGCGTTCGAGGCGGGATAACTCTATCTCCTCCTTACCGTTCTCAGCTTGTCAGACACAATAGAGAGTTTTAGGGAACCGGAACAAAATACGATCGATAAACAAAAACGATCGATACCTTGGATCGGGCGAGTCGACCAATCGTGTGCCTCGAAACGGCTTTGGGGGAACCGTATTTGCAGACGAGAGCAGACGATCGGTACAGGTCGCGCCCCCTGGCAACGGAAACCTGCATCGGCCTCATCGAGAAAAGCAAATTTGCGTGCGTTTGTACAAATCGCAGAAACTGAAGTAAATAAAAATCGCATCCTATAAATATAGAGAACCTAAAACAATGTATACCTACTTATAGTTCGTCTCGTTTTTTACTCGAATGAATGCGCTTCCGTAATACAAAACCTGGCGCTCCATGGCGTGTCGCCACTGGCACTGCGAAGTTCTAAGATGTTCGTCTGCTAAAGGAGCAGACGAGCTTTCCGACAACCATGGCGCTCGATCTTTTTGACGATGACTTGGAGTTGGTTCTATTCGGCGAAAACAATTTATAAAACGTTATTTTGTACGACTGTCTGCGTACTAAGAGAAGGCACTTGTTGGCGGCAAGGTATGGGACTTTCAACTTGGCATCGATGGACGAGGAGGACGTCGTACGGCAGTTCAGGTTCACAAAGGAGGATCTGCCCCATCTCCGATCGGCGCTGCGCATCCCGGAGACGTTGACAGCCAACGGCTGAATCTGGGTGTCGGAGGCTCGTTTGCCACCGTTTCTTTTTTTTTTTTTTTAGTTTACCCGATTTATATCCTCGGGGAATAAAATAGTTCCTCGGTCGTACATGGTAACTTGGTTTGTAAGTCATACGTTCTTCTCAGTGGGCAAGCTTTGGTGTTTTACATCAACCAAATATGATGTTTACTCCAACCACGCCCTGATATGCTGAAAAGTCGCCGACAGCAAACTCGATTTGACACACAAATAAGAACACGCTCGCGCGCGCTTATCATCAACATTCGAAGTCGTCTGCCAGCGATCCTGTGTCTTTCCCTCGAGGCCCACTGCAGGGTCGAGTATTAAGAAAGTTATGGACAAATAAAACTAGAAATAATAAATCGCGAAGAAAATACAAAAATAACAGAAATATAATCATTTCTCAGGTTGAGGCGGTCATTTTTCTAGTACAAAGTTACGAGGAGGTCAATCCGTTCGCTCCTCGCAACGAGAAGTTTTTTTTTCGACGCCGCGTTTAAGCCTTTAAGGACGTCATCCCAAAGGGCTGGAGTAAAAAAAGGATTAGCGCCTAGCACCTCCCGAAGTAGGAAGGTATCATCTTCCGCTGAAAACCGCTTGCGAGGAGGAGGCGGAGGGACGGAGGTAGATACGGCGCCCATGTTGCTCTCTTACGGTAAAGATAGCAGACGATCACGGTCGGACGCCCGCGAACCGATCGTTGTGCCGTGTACGGTACTACCACGGAAAAAAAATTAATTAATAAAGGAAAACCTGTAACTTTACTGCTGTGCATTTATTAAAACTATCACCCAATATTTAAAGGGCTCGTTTTATAGAATATATGTGATTAGCATTAGAACACAAATTTTTAATTCATGCAAAATTTTTAAACTAAAAAGTATCCAGATCCTTGATCCAGAAGGCTGTTGCTCACTCTGTTGACACTACAGATAACCCTCACTCATAAAGCAGCTGTAAAAACGGGTGATAAGGGCTCGAAATGCACATCCCAACGTTTGTATGAAAAAAAAAAAACTTAAAATATGAAAAAAAAAACTTAAAATATAAAAAAACTTAAAATATAAAAAAACTTGAAATATAAAAAACTTGAAATATAAAAAAACTTGAAATATAAAAAACTTGAAATATAAAAAAACTTAAAATATAAAAAAAACTTGAAATATAAAAAAACTTGAAATATAAAAAAAACTTGAAATATAAAAAACTTGAAATATAAAAAAACTTAAAATATAAAAAACTTCAAATAAAAAAAAACTTAAAAATAAAAACAAATTAAAATATGAAAAGAAAAGGTGGATGGGCCAGCCGGATTCGAACTCTCCACTACCGCACCCCTATGAGCTCACGAAATGGACGCTCTAATCCACTGCGCCACTGAGCAGACAATTTTCGCTGCTGCTAAACATTAATTTATTTCTATCGAGGATGTCTTCTTGCGTTTCGATCTGTATTTTCTTTTTTATTTGCTGATTCCAACTTTATGCACTTGCTGTCACATATGGCGCTCCTGCTAGGTACTACCACGAGTTATTTTATTCATGTTTGAAACCACGGCACGTTCTCTCCGCCAGCGAAATAGCCGTTTTGCTAACTAAGCGAGACTGTTCATGTCGGCCATTGGTCGTGCCGGTCGTGCCTTACGGTTCGAGCAGCGCATTACGGTAAGATCGCGGAACACAAGCGCATGCGCACTTCGTACCGGAGGGCCCATCGTACCGTATCGGATGTGCAAAAACGGTTCCCTAAACCTCTCTAATAGCTTCGAGAACTCCCGCGCTTAAGGCATCATCGAGGAATTGATCATCGCGCTTGCGACATATTCGCCGTGGGGCAGGCTGAATAGAACAAAAAGTAATCACAATCCTCACGGCAGCGAAATAAAACATGCACAGTTCGTATTTACAAGTAGCATTGATGTGACTAAGAAGTCGACCAACCTTGCATCCCGCTTGAATGAATTGGCAGCTCAGGAAGTCTATTCTTGTTAACCGGTTGACGGTAAGCATTCAACAAAATTGACTGTTATGAGTAAAGCGAAAACCCAATTCGGCAAGAGCGGCTTTATGGTGCACTTTGCCGCTGACCACGTTCGTTGTCCAATCCCGGAGCTATGGGGCTCGAGATATTCCGCGCACCTGCGGGGGAATGGAAGCCGTTTGTTCTCAGATCCATCTCCCGGCCTTCTTAAGTAGGGCCATTTTCGAGAATAGCCTGCGGCCCCCATAAATAGTCGGGACTGCTGACGACGAGTGCGCGTGTTTATATTAACGTGTCCGAGGTAATAGGGTCGAGATTTCACTTCTCCTAAGTTTGGGTTCTTTTTTGTGCATTTCTTTTTCGCTCAGACCGGCTTTTGCGTGGCCTTGCTTGATGCTTTCTTTAAGTTCCTAAACGTAAAGAGCTAGAAACGAAACAATATGAGAGACCCTAGAATTATACGGAGACCTCTTGGAAAATTGAGATTTTATATTTCTTTCGGCAAGGACTCGCGATAACTCACATTTCCGCTCTTTATAGCTCCGAATGTGCCGTAAAAAGGAGAGGAAGATAAAAGGAAAATTGAGAAAGGGTCTGGGCTCCGAGACCCTTAAAGAGAGAAAAAAACAACCTTCGAGCATTTTACAGCCTTTCCAACTGCTCCGATGCCCTCGAACTTCTAGAAGCGGCTGCAGTCTTCTATCTTTACCCTGCTTTTACTTGTCTTCAACCTGTTTGCGTCTACGTTTGGATTTACAGCTCCGTTTTATTGCACCTGACCCCACGCCGAATGCGCGTGCTTTGCGTTTATTGTCATCCACTGCAGCTTGTTTATTTTCTTTCCTTTTTTTTTACTTTCCTTTCGAGGTTTCGCAGCGCGAGTGGGGGATTTCATAATCAAAAGGATGGGCTCATTTCATTCTTTTCATTCGCAGTTTTCATTTTCCGTAAACATATCTCTAATCCTTTTTATAGTATATATATATATATATATATATATATATATATATATATACAGTTATTTTTTTTTATTGTAAAGTTTTATTTAGTTTTCACCGAAGGTTCGCAAACCATAAACCCCGAAACAGCGAGGAAGAAGGTTCTGCTCGTAAAGTAAGAAACCGGAAGTGAGAACCCGGAAATAGGTGGCAACCTGGCAGCGGAAGTGCGCGGTTCTAGAGCAGACGGCCGTGTCGGGAATCTTCCCGTTGCAGACTACCAGACAAAACACAGAAGTCGCGGCCATAGCGGAAAAGTAACACTTGAACATGGTCTCTCGTGTAGTTTCGAGCCTCGCGACTCCACCTTGGTATCAGTGCACTGGCGCGACATTAACGCACTATCGCGCCGCTTGAAGCGCTTTAAGCCACGGCCACTCTCCTAATACGTCATACAAACGACACTCTGAAGACAGTAGACACTTCTAAGAAACCGTTTTTGCACGTCCCATACGGTAAGATTGGCCCTCCGGTACGCACTGCGCATGCGCTAGAACAGAAGACTCTGAAATGCGCAGTTCGTATCGAGGTCGTATCGCACCGTATCGGATGTGTCTTTGGCGTATTTCTTCCCTCCTTGACGGTCCTGTCACAATAGGCCCGTAGTTCTCAAGTTTCGAGCAGCGCTCCAGGCGAGCAAAATAGAATATTTGGCTCGCGTTTGCGACATTACGCTTCCCCGCTACAGTCTTTTATACTCTGTTTCATTATAAGTGCCAGCGAAGCAGAGGCTACACGAGCGAGTTCCAAGCTTTCAGTGTCCCTGCCAAGCACGTGTGCTCGTGCAGTGCGAGCATCGTTCGAAGGAACGTGCTTTTGCAAATAGCTTTGGCGATCGCTATCAGGTAAAGTGAAACGTACGTGCTCGCGAAAGCATGAAAGAAAGCAATGCAAATATTAAAGCTGAAAGGAATGTTAAATGGGACGCTGCGGCCGCAAGCTGCATAATTCTTTTCTTTTATTTTAATTTTTATTTTCTTAAAAGTTTCGTTATCGGGCATCTACAGATGCTGACAGATGCTTGTATATGAACGTGGCACGTGCAAAATCCAACGTTACAGAGCCACCTGGATGGTGCAGCCATCATAACATGGTCGCGTCTTGCGTGCGCGCTCGCGCCCCCTGCCCCAGAGCAACGGGTCTATGGTCATAAGTAAAAGCTGTCTGCAGATACGTTCGAATCATATATATGTGTGAAGAAAACATGCTTCGAAGAAGCTTGAGGCACGTGCTCAGATAACGCCACCAAACACCCGTGTCTTTTGTATGAATGTATAGTGTAAGGCCGCGTGCGGCTGAGTGAACGGCGTGCTCGTGTTTTTATTCGCGGCGCCGCCGTCTCGGGTGCTTGAGACTTGAGCCAATTGATCGGTGCAGAGTCACGGCTCGCATCGAATTTACGTGGAATTCCGTAGTGTTCGTTGGGAGCTCAAGGGGAGGGGGGGGGGGGGGGGGGGGGGGTCGTTTGCCTGCCAGCCGAAAATCGGATACGAGTCCACTAAGCAGTTCCGGCCAGGGGCAGACTGATTTACGTGTTCCGGTCAAAGAAAAGGAAGGTGGACTTCCACGTGAGCCGTAGACGTACGAAAAAAGGGCAATTTTGGTATAAACTTGAGCGTCAAAGGGATAGAAAATAGACAGGACGACGTCTATTTGAGACGTCGTCCTGTGTATTTTCTGTCCCTTTGAAGTTTTGATGTTTCTTTTCTACCCCAGTCCCAGGTTAATTCAACACGGTTAATATTCAACAGCTCGCCTGCACCCTTACAATTTTTACCGGGGAATGATTTCTATTTGCTACAGTTGCGGGAAAGGCTTGGCCGGTTCAAAACACTCGGAGTCTGCGCTGTGGGCAAATGCGTCCGTGCATGGGCGGGATAAATCGTGTCGGAAGCAGGTGACAAAACCTGCAGACACGAGGATTGTATGCTCATGTATGGCGGGTATCAGTTGGTGTTTGTATCGGTCATCCCCACCTGAGGCAGCCGTTCGAGGAACCATTTTGTTTGTGGCGCGAGTCGCATTGGTCTGGGTTAGAGCCGCGAGGCGCTTGGGGGGCTTCCCCCTCGAATTTGTACGGTCCTGATGTTCGCGAAAAGACCTTTCTTGTTACGCATTTTCGGGCTTGGTTGGGAGAGAGTTTGGGCGCACTGCGATCCGCCGGTTTGTCGCGTTGGAGCGGCATTACGAATTGCAGTGCTTCGTTGCTGAAGCCCAGTTGGTCTCGACGCTCGCAAGAAGACGTTCAGTTATGCAGTGTCTAGACTTGGCTGGGGGAAGGCACGGACGCATTCGGCTCGATTGTTAACTCCTTCAGGGTAGAGTCGTTCACATAAATAGTTGGCTAGATAGTAAAGATAGTGTTGTTAAGATAGGCAGTGAGCGCGCCAGCTGGTGGGAAGACCCCGTTGAGAGACTGCTGTATCGTGCTGCTCCACATTTGGTATTTTGTTTCTGTAGGGCGAGAACCTTGTATCCGCATTGGTTTTCTACGCTCGAGGCACACGCACGCCGGGTGTTAAAGGGCTTTGAGACAGCCTTGGAGTTCGCTTAATTCGATTGCCTCGTTGCGCCGTTTTGCGAGAAGACGTCGGGCAGATATATCAGTGAACCTTGCGGAGACTACGCTTTTTCAGGATTACAGAAGGATTTCTATCTGTTTAATTCAAAGTTGTGAATGTCGCTATGTTTCCGTGTTTTGAGGTGCGTTTAAGGAGATAGGGCTCTTTGTGATCTTTCTTTTCTGCTAAAGTGACTCGAATGGTGCGGGGGTGGCTTGGGGCCGTCGGCCTAGACTCTATTTCTACTGCGATAAATGAAGTCTTATCCGCATTCGTCCCAAGCAGGCGTTGAAGCACAAATATCTAGGTTACAACAACCGGCATACCCCATAGACCTACTAACCTCCGTAGCTGAAGACCTCCTTGAGGATATCAAGAATGATCAGTGTACAGCAGAAACGTCTAGAGACAGAATGAAAGGCCATCAGTTATACCTTACATTCACAGCATATCACACAATCTTAAGAAGATAGAAATACGTGGGAATGTAAATGTAGTCTCTTGAGCCTCCAAGAGTCTCTTAGGATTACGCAAAAAAAGTCAGTTTTACCCAAAATTACACTACAGGCAGTGCAAACAAGCCTAAAACCCCTCACATTCCGTGCACAGAAGGAGTGGTTTATTATATTTTCCTCTCATGTGGCAAAACAAATACTTAGGACAAGCTGCAAGGTGTGAAAATGACTGCTTAAAAAAAACACGACAACACAACCAAAAAAGCAAATTCTAAACATCTAGTCATCTATTGCCGGAACTGCGGATTCTCATCCGACTTTGAAAATTCCGCTGGTATCAGCAAGAACTTCCAACTGCTCACGCTAGATATAATTGAGACTGAGAACATTGCGATGATGGACAGAAATGTGTTATTAACGTTATTCAAGAAATATAGTTTTCTTTCCTTGCAACTAAGAGAAAATACCGAAGTGAGGTTGATGTGCAAAGCTGTAGAAAAAGAAGACGAACTACAACTGAGTTGATATACTTCGTCTACAGTGTACTAGAATACGGGGTAGTGTTTGGACCGCCGCGGCTCGGCAATGGGTCCGGAGGTTCACGCGAGCCGCTCCGGTCCCAACACTACCCTCTATTCTAGTACACTGCACTTCGTGTCACGTTAGCATTAGCTAACTGCGAAGGCTGCGCAGTGCGAGCGGCAAGCCTTGACTGCCTTGACTGGAGCACTCGCTGCACGAGTGCTAGTGCAGCCCCCGAGGCTTCATCTGAAGCAACTAACTCGCACCTTTAGCATGCGCGGCTAACAATAGCGCTGAGTCACTTATTCATTTTTACTGGTGTGCGCGTTTGAATGTGAATGGTTCTTGTGCGCTGTATATTACAAGTATGAATAGCCAACTCGACGATCTTAAACGTCGTCCAATGTTCCAGTCAAATATTTTTTTTTGTTTGTTTACGGTGACCACGTTCTAAAAGAAGTCTGTAGTTCACATTACTCAGACGAGTTGTCGCTTTGAAGCCTACAACTGGAACCCTAGGGGCCGTATGGCTTGAACTCTGGTCGAACTTAAAGTTCTTCGATACCTTTTTGACAAGAAAAGGCAATCACCATAAATGACGAAGCATATTGCGCAAAACAAAAATTTCAAAATGTCCCTAAAATATGTTTTTTTTTTATTGCATTAATAAGGGATGCATTGGCGAAAGCTCAGTCGCCATTCAAGTATAGCGCTAGTAACCAGAGGCCAAAATTTCAGAACGAACTGCTATTTTATTCAAAACTTAGAGAGCTTTAGTATTGCGTATACGAGAAAACGCGAGCGCCTGCGTTAGAGTTGCGTGCTCCACGTTGCGCATGTGCGTCATCGCCATTGCCAATCCAAGACACAGATTCGGGCTCCGCGCACGAGCAGTGCAGAACACGCAACGATAACG
>JABSTQ010004654.1:0-61050 GCA_013358835.2 Ixodes persulcatus
ACTGTGGCACTCAGGAATTGTTAGTGGGCATGAAAGTTTGCTAATTTGAGTTATACATATTCGTTATCATAGGGAAACATGTCTACAGGATCTATTCTTTTTAATATTAATGAAGTCGCGAAGTTCGAAAATTTTAGGTCCCTGCAAACATTAAGTCATTTCCAGTACTTGTTGAACAAACTCATTCTCCTAAAATGCATACCTGAGTTCAACAAGACCGCTTCTGCGCGTCATTGTGTGTCAAAGTCTTGAGAAGACAACAAGCTATAGAATACTCTTGGCATAGACCTAATAACGAATGGTCTTCTTCTTGTAAACAAGTAAAACAACAATCAGAAACATGTTGGCAGACAAGTGCAATAACTTAAATGTACAGTTCTCCAACTGTCACATACAGAATAATCTCAATGTTATCACTGCCACACATCACTCTTAAATTGACTAGTAAGAAGCCCAAGTCTAAGGAATACTGTCACTGAAGACACAAAAGATGCACAGTACAAAATCGTTCAAAAGTTTTCCTATTACACGGATGTGCAGAAAAAAAATGTTTGTCCAAACTTACATTACATTGCTTTCGCGACGTAGCTTATTCCTTGCGGTGTTCACTGGTCATACTCATAATAGGAGGACATGATCCGACACAGTGCAAACGCATACAAGGCCGTTTTTTGCTCACGAACGGGTATTGGGGCGGCGACGACTTAGGGGTGCCACTCATGAAATGTACTTTAGAGCAGCCACGGGCGAGCTGAAACAGCGGTTTTGGAGGAGGTTGGGAGCAGCTAAAACTACATTCTGGAGCGGGCTAGGAGCAGCTCAGATCTGTTTTTATTACACTTCAGCTTTTGTCTTAGACGAGCACGGGAGTAATTTCAATTGTGCTTAGCAGCACAGATAAACATAAGTGGTTAGGAACCTAGGTGGATGGGATAACAGTGTAACAGATGCGAAAACTTGAAACTTTGTGAGCCTTAATGAGAATTTAAAAGCAAGTACCATATGTTTCTGAAGATAGTGTCCTTGATATTTTCTGAGTGGCTTTCAGCTGCTCAAAATGCTAACCAGCACTGCTTATCGCACAACCCACACGTGCTCGACATAGTAATTTAATGTGCTAACCACGCGGAAGCAATGGACGTCCAGTTGCGCGGAGAAACAGGGCAACAAGTTTTGAGATTATCCTATTATGAAACTCAATATCGAAACAGCAGACTACAATTCACAGAGTTATCGTATTCGAAGCGATAAGCAGGAGCAAGGTTAAAGTACGCCGAGCAGATCAATACCGCTCGAGTGAGAGCTGCTGCCCGGCAAGGTTTCGGATCGGACCGCATTTTAGTCCTATCAAATCACGATTTATCTTGCGGGATTGCGGTTCCAACTTCTAACGATGAAGTACTAAAAGGAATCTTTTGCTAATGCGTTTTCTACTGGCTGACGTACGGATCCCGGGCCGCAGAGCCTCAGGCAATCTGACGCTTAACGACTCGACCTCTCCTCGAAAGTCAAATTTGGGGGTTTTACGTGCCAAACCAACCACGGGCATCGGGCACGCCCCAGCGGAGGACTGAGGATTAATTTGGACCACCTGGGGATCTTTTGACGTGCAACCGAAAGCTCGGTTACACGGCGCCTCTTCCGCAACAAGCCTCCGTCAGATTGCGGGCACATCGGCCGGGATTCGAACCCGCCACATGGGATCCGTAGGCTAGCGCTCTCGCCTCGGAGCCACCGAGGCGGCTGACCTCTCCTCGGCCTACTTGCTTAACCGCTTATGGTTGAATAATAACGATCCAGCCTCAGGTGGGGTCGCGCTTGGAATCCGACTCCTGAGTTTTTTCGCGCGCTTCTGACTCGGGATACACAAGGAGAATGCACAGAAGAAAGCATTGCAAGGCCAACCAAGCTATACGCGCTCATTGTTGCCAATGGAGTCGATAGAAATTGAATCCGACGAAATGCAATTTTTTTGGCGCACGTTGTGCGATTTGGTCCATAATGGCGCGAGGTATTGGCTGTATCGCAGTTTCCGCAAAATGGCGCAGGATGGTGCAGACATATGGGTCTGGCGCAAAAGGGCGCAAATGGCGCAGCCGTTCCACCCCTGTGACCTCGCCAAACACCACTTTTGTCACCCCTCAAGATCATGACTCGATGAAACGTTTGTTTTGTCTATTTTGCATCTTTTAACTTGAGTTATTGGTCCCTCAATGAAAATTTGCTTGTACTATCAAATTGACAGATAAAATGAAAACTAAAAAACGCTATGTCTAGAGTGTCGGCCGACGGCACAATTGCCGAGCGTTCAAGTGCCGTCCGACGGCATTCCACTGGCGCCTTCAAGTGCCGTCCGAAAGGAAGTCGGACGGCGCGTGTATCACTGAGGAGCGCGCCGTCCGCAGAGGAATCATTGGTTGCTACTCAATTCACTTCCGAATCACCGTATACACAGTTCATAAAGAAATAGGACAGCAAAAGAGATGCACGGCACCACTTACCACCATAACATTGAGTGCGTAGTGTTCTTTCGGCACCAGTAGGCCACCTTGGTGACGGTCTGCGTGTCTCGCGGTCCCAGGATCGCGACATGAGTCCCGTCCACGCACAAAACGACGCCGGCAAGCATGCCGTCGGCTCGGGCGAAGCCCTCCTTGGTGGCGGCCTTGCTTTCCGCGTGGAAGTTAATCCAGCGTCTGCCGAGGCACTCGACGATGGCAGCAGAAACAACTCTAACAGCCCGGCTCACAGTCATCTGGGAGACTGACAGGTGTTCGTCAGTCGCCCCCATGTCTTGAAAGCTACCGGTTCTAAAGAACCGGAGCGCGCAGAGAACTTGCTTTTCCACGGTCATGGTGGACGGGATTGTCCGCCGCCTCCGGAGTCCGGGCGCCGAACGAAGCTCGTCACAGAGCCAACGCACAACGTTCTTTTATTGCCGGTACTGACGCCGAAAGTCGTCGTCGGGGAGTTGAAAGTCGTCCCGGTGGTCTCGGTAGCGGCGTCGAAGGTGGCGGAAGATAAGCTCGGCCGCAGCGTACGGCACCGCCATGCTGACAATATTTAACTTCGCCTCGATCCGAAGCGAAGATTTTGAGCTCAAACCACGGCTCTCGCAAAGTTCGAAAACGTCACTTCGACGTCAGCGACAACTTCGACAAACGAGGTTTCGAATCACTTTCTTTTTTACACAAACTTTGGAGGGATTTGGAGCTTCAGCAGGTCGCCTAGGGGCAATCTACAAATCATTAATTTTAGCTTGGCGTAGGGATGTAGGGACTAACGGGCGCTACCTAATCGACGCAGCCGTTCAATCAGCGCGCTCCTCGCGCGCTTCACGCGCGCCTCGATAAATTTGCTGCATTCTGCCGGCCTCAAAGAAATGAGCGTTCTAAAGATTGACACCTCGCTCGGCTTGACGTCAGCGTCGCAAGAGTGCAATTAGCGCGTTCCGCAACTTTTGGGCGCAAAGTTGTGCTCGACGAGTTTAGCGACCCAGACATCTGAGGAGCGTATCCTTTTTCAAGCACCTACGGAGGCCCATTTTTTTTTATAGCGCAGCTGTTACGCGCCCGTCTCTGGCTTGAGCGGCGTCGCCGTCGCCGTCGGCTAACCACGCGTTGAATTATGGGACGTTTCCCATAATGACATCACACGTGACTTCACGAGTGACGTCCCTCGTAACCTTTCGTTGCATTATGGGACGTTTCCCATAATGATGTCCCATGTGACGTCACGAGGGTCACTACGGTCACGAGTGACGTCCCGAGTGATGCCATGAAGGTCACTCGCGAAGGTCACGACGGAGGTCACGACCTTACCAGTAAAGGTCACGTGAAGGCAACGACAAAGGTCACGACCTTCACAGTGAAGGTCACGTGAAGGTCACGAGGCTTTCACCTTCACGAGGCCTTCACGACTGACGTCACGAGGGTCACTAGGGTAGCGAGTGACGTCACGAGGGGGATAGAGGGAAGGGGAGGAGGAGGGGAGGAGCAAGGAAGGAGGAGGGGAGGAGAATGAGAAGGTGGGAGGTTAGATGATGGAGGAGGAGGAGAGGAGAAGGAGGGAAGGAAGATAGGATACAGAGGAGGAGGAGGGGCAAACTGTCCTCTTAATACCCTCCCTTCCTCCTGCTCAATAGCTAAGGTCTAATTCGTCATCACAGGGAGTGTTGACAAGCACAACACTTGTCATTGTTTTAATTTTTTTAACCAAATTCTTTGACGTCCGTATCAGGGAGCCGTCCTCAGAACGAAAATTGTGTACTTTGGCCGGGTGTTTCAAGCCTTAAGCTGGGTATTGTACGAACGGATTCATGACCCCGGTCTGGCTACATACATAACACGCGTGGGTCTGGCTGTCACCAGATCCACTTGTGTTACCTGCCAGTCACAAACGCTGATTGATTTGTTTATTTCAAATTGCTCGTCCGAGTGTATGAAAGCTGGTGTCATTGGCTGTGACTTGAGTGACCATCTCCCAATATTCATCACTGTAAAAAGCATTCCTAGAGGCATCAGTAAAACCCAGCGAACAATGATCCAAAAAATATCCCCTGACCAACTTGACCGTTTTCGGTCTGCCGTTTCAAACGTAAACTGGAGAGGGGTACTGCAGGAAGATATGGCCGACGGGGCGTACAATGCCTTTATGGAGCTGTTTGTGGAACTTTATAACAGATATTTCCCATTTAAGTCAATAAAAATATCAAAACGCATAAGGAAACCGTGGGTAACGCATGACCTGTTGTGCAAAATTCGTATTAAAAATAGCTTATTTAGTCAGTTTGCCAAATCTCGAGACCTGAATGACCTCAAGCGATTTAAAATATACCGTAATATTTTAAACAAAGAGCTAAAGCGTGCAAGAGAACGTTATTACTCCGATGTTTTCACGGCAGCACAGGGGCGTACGGACATCATGTGGAGACAGCTAAACTCTCTTTTAAATCGAAAACGTCCGTCCAGCTCACCTGAAAAGATTGTAAACAATGGTATTGAGCTTTCTGGCTGTTCCTTAGCAAATGCCTTTAACGAGCACTTCATCAATGTTACGGCCACTGTTGATATTTTAAACTCTTCAGCCTTTACTGATACAAGAAACAACGATTCAATATTTTTAGAACCCGTGGTCGAGCCAGAGGTAAGATCAGTGCTTTTACAGCTAAAAAATAGCGCAAGTTGTGACGCGGACGGTATCCAGGTAAGGCCTGTAAAGAACGTTGTTAACATGATAGCTCCGGCCCTATCTCATATTTTTAACCTTTGCTTAGCTGCAAGCGTATTCCCGAAGCGAATGCAAATAGCTAAGGTGTTAGCCTTGCATAAAAAGGGTAGTGTAAACGAGTTGGGGAACTACCGACCTATTTCGATACTACCAGTTTTCTCTAAGGTTCTAGAAAAAGTACTATACAACCGATTAATGAAGTTCTCAAATAAGTATAACATCATAAACACCTCCCAATATGGTTTTATGAAACACAAATCCACTGAGACTGCCTTATTGGATGCGAAGGAGCTCATCTCACAAAATTGTGAAGAGAAGAAACTGGTTCTTGGTCTGTTAATTGATTTTTCCAAGGCCTTTGACTGTCTCAATCACCAAATCCTTCTAACAAAATTAGATACTTACGGTTTTCGTGGGCATGCTTTGCGGTTACTAAAATCTTATCTCGAGCATCGATCTCAGTACGTCTTTATGAATGGATACTCGTATCTTGCAAACCCCATCCTCTCCGGTGTACCGCAGGGTAGCATACTGGGTCCATTTCTTTTCAACATATACGTAAATGATATCATCAACATATATTCTGAAGCTAAGTTTGTAAATTATGCAGATGATACGAGCATATTTTTTTGGGGGGGAAAATGCCGACGCATTAATTGACAAAGCTAACGTGATGCTTGGCAGGCTGAATATGTGGAGCCGTTCTAACTTACTCCAAATAAACGTTGGAAAATCTGAAGCTGTTCTCTTTCGTCCCAAAAATAAAGTAATTAGTATTACGAAAGACCTTACCATAAACTCAACCAAGATAGAAATTGTAAACTCTTTCAAGATTCTTGGTATTATTTTCACCAATAATACGTCTTGGGATAATCATATTAACTACCTGAACACAAAACTCTCCCAAATTGTCGGTATGTTAAACCGTCATCGTCATATTGTACCAATGAGCGTTAAGTTAATGATTTATAATTCGTTGTTCTACTCGCATCTCAATTACTGTCACTTAGTTTGGGGCACAACCACCCCAACGAATCTGGATAAGATACTTCTGTTACAAAAAAAGGCTGTTAGGGCTATAGGCAATATGCCATTCCAGTCCCATACGTCTGATCTTTTTAAAAAACTCGGTGTCATCCGCATACACAGTTTGTATGATTACAGACTTAGTGCAAGTTTAAAAATAGAACTAAGCAGGAATACAAACTTTCTAATGAACCTTGGGAACGTCTCAAGAAATACCACTGTCTATCCTACGCGCGGCGCCGAGTGTTGGGGTGTGGTCACGCCAAGGACAAATTATGGCACACAAATGCTAAGATACAGGATACCCACTTTACTAAATCAGTACGAATCTAGAAATTTGAATTTGAATAACTTGCCATTTAAAACAATTCGATCATTGTTCTCGTCAGACGCTCATGGCTGTTAGTTGCATTCATGGTCCTTGTATTTGACTATTACTTCCTTTGTCACGGTGACCTTCGTGTATTTCTTATCGTGTAGTGTTTTCCTTTTGTTCTGAAAGTTTTTTCCTTTTTTATATAGACGCCTCAAGTTGCGTGTGCATTGTTTTTTCCTTTTACTTTGTGTATCTAGACGAGTGTTGTTACTTTTCTATTATTTGTTTTTATTATCTTTATTTTCTTTTACGCCTATGCCCCCTGGCGGCACCTGTAGGGTGACAGGGACCCGTCAAGCTGACTGCTCAGCTTTTTTCCCTTGTCACCCCCATTGTCGCAATGGAAATAAAACTTATTATTATTATTATTATTATTATTATTGTGCCCTGGCTTCACACACGGGATAATGTAGTAACCGCTGCACCGTAAACGATCGGACCAAGGAATGTCAGTTGCCATCATTACAAAATTAAGAACATACAATATGTAGCCAAGCGCGAGTGTTCTAAATCAAAATAAATTTACCCGATGGATTTTAACACAAAAATTTCCAGTATACTCTTTGCAGCGAAGCCGACCTGTGGAAACTGCGATTGGCCTTTCCGAGAATGCGGGTGCGATTCCGATTACTGCTAGAGAAGATACAAAAAAAAGAAGGGGGAAATCACATCGAGCCAATTGAAATTTAATATAAAAGGCAGCAACAATAAAAAGTTAAATGAAAAAAGAAATGGGGATTTTTTAATAAAGTGGGTTCAAAACATCTCTAAATCGCATTTTTGACGAAATTTCACAATTTACATAAAAAAAGTCCGTGAAAATAAAGTAAAGTAAGCTTATTCCCGTCGATAGCCCATGTATAAAACTGTACCCGCATTGTATTTGGTAAGTGACATTTATAATAATTCATGAGTTGCAAGGCTCTAAATACGTCACTGGATTGAGAAAGCGAAGATGTTTGGCCTTTTAACCTCAGTAAAAAACAAATACGAAAGTATTTTCTTTTGAACTAAAAAATAGTTGGCATGGTATACAAGTACACAACCAATTACTATGAGTTTAGTATGATTTCGGTATTCCTACCAGCATAAAGAACTGGGTAAAAAAAAAAGGGAGTAAAAAACAGATTTGACCCAGCTCCACTCAACATTTTTTGTGAAACGAAAACTTTTTTTTTTCAACATTGAAAAGCGTTTTCTTTCGTAGAAATGGTGCAATTACATATATTTAGAAAACAATAAAAAGACCCACCTCGACAAGCTTGTTCAATTTCAAATGAAACCCCTCAACTGCGATTCACAGCAAGAACGAGGGAGAAGCGCGAGAAAATATTTAATACAAGAATTCTCTGCGTCAGGAACAGATTCTGCGCTACTCTTCCTGAACTTCTCAACCTCAAACTTCAGCCACTTTTCAAAAGATTTAGCGAGTGCGCCTTGTTTGCTACAACATGCGTCTTTTTTTTTATCGTTAGGATGAATTGTTCTCTTTAACAAAAGTCAGTCATTAATGTTATTTTAATTTGAACGAGGTAAACACTAATTAAGAAAATATTTGTTTAAATGTTTGTCCTCGTCTTGGAAACCGGTTTCTTGCGTAAAAAATTGAGCTTCAAAATAGCTACATGATTTAAAATTATTTTGAACAAACCTTAATTTGAATGCAACCAAACCAGCCCTACAAAGAACCTGCGTAATTACTCTAACATGAAATTTGAAGAAAAAAAATAAATAAATAAGATCAGGTGCTATAATGCTGTCAGAAAAAACCAAGAACGCTTGAAGGGAATTCTTTGAAATTTTATCATAATAAAGTGAAGTTTACGAAAAAAAAAACTGCTGGCGCTGCACTTCTATTTTTTTTTTTTTTATGGTGAGTTCCAATGTTTACGAGGAGCATGCCCTTAAATGTCGTTGCTCCGTTATGAAGTGAAAGTGAGTTACGACATTTCAAATTTGTATAAAGAAGACACATTTGAATAAATAAAAGAATTCTCAGTGTACTAATTAAAAAAAAGTAAATACAGAACCACACGATCCTTTACCTATTCATAAGAAAGAGGAACGTGACTTGAATGCATTACAACTTTATCAACTTGGAATGTTTAGAGGCAGGTGTATGAAAACATCAAATTGTGCACCTTTTGTTTTTTATCGTGCGTTTAATTTTGACAAGTTCATGTCATATTCTTCACTAAGAAACTGAGGATGAATTGGCAGTTTATTTCCATAAAAAACAAAATCAGTGACACGGGCACAGACACCACATTTGCACCGCAAACAGAAGTATTTTCACGGCTGCCACCGGTATTATGGTTAGGGCCGTGGTACCGCCGACTTAATGCCCTTCAGAAAAGGTGCCTATCGCTTACTGATGAGTAGCAGGGGATAAAATTTTGAACGGATTTTTTCCGTGAAATGAGCCTCAGTCACTGTCCATGTTACCGGATGTTCCTTGGGGTCTCGAGAAATGACAGCCCCGCCAAGCTCTTGCCCACAGCTACCACGATAAATGCCCAAAACATCAACAAGAAGGCAAGAATTTACGAGAGAGGCTTATTCACGTCGTCTACGTCATTCACATTATCTTTCTTGTAGGTCGGCGCACCTTTGTGGTAATAGCTTGTGACCGGTGATTGGGCGGGCATTATCAGTATACTGGAGGCAATGTACAAACACACAACAAGGCACCCTAATCATGCCCCCCGCAATATACCAATCTTAACAAGCTTTAGTCGCATGCGAGGCGCCGCCATAACTTTAGTTCACAGGAGGCAGACGACAGTGCACGAGAAGACTCGTGCCATCTCGTGCTTTACAAGAGCAAAGTTCCAGCGAGGTTGTCACACGTTCAGAAAGACTGAAGTACCCTCGATTCATTGTTGGAAGCGGTGGCGTAGTCAAACTGACTAGTGAGATCGGTTTATTCTACTGATCTCTACTATAGACCCTTCGTTACGGCAAACGCCATCAGGAGGTGCTCCAGTCTTTGACGTCCAAGAAAACCAACGGTTTATAAAACGAATGACCGAAGACCACCTCAATACCGCTGTTTCAAATGTAGATGAAACGTTTGATCACCAATTCTCCGGGTGAACGCCAAAAGAGCGAAGGAGTGCGAGATCTGTTAAAATGTTTCGAGTTTAGTTGTAAACCAACTTGGCTCATCCAAGAGGTATTATTGTAGAGCTAAAGGCCCTTGTTATATCTCAAACTTTGTTGTCCATGTAGCATTTATGCTTTCTAGCACTGGTGACAAAAGCAAGCTCAACAGGCTTGCAAATTTGGTGCGACCAGAAGTCGCTTGGGACGCAAGCGGCAGTACATGTTTGTAAACAGCAAAATGATCTTGTATAGGGGACTGGATGGCGAATTGAGCAGATATGTATGAAGCCACCTAAAGTAGGCGGCTTGTCCCGGATGAGCGCTTGCCAGGCTTTTCAACCCTTCCGAGAGCTGGTTTGAACAGCGTTGAGGGCGATGAGTTTTTTCTTGTCATCCCAAAAGAGCCTGCTTGTTGCGGAGTAACAGTGCATGCTGACCCGAAAAGTCTCCTGGGAAGCCATTCGATGTGAACATTTTGAGATTCTAGTTTATAAACTGTGCGTATGTCCCACGTTCAAATGACTTATTCTCGGGACTTAATCCAGAACGGGAGTATTAGAACCCAATAAAATGAACAAAAAAGCATGGACCAAATCATCGACTGAATGCACTAGGAAGCGCAGCGCACGCCCGACTTCCGGGACAAGTATCGAACTTCCTGTGGCTTCACTTGCGCCAGGCTCGGAGAGCAGCTAAGCGCCATCAAGACTTCCTAAAGTAGAGATCAGTGTTTTTTTGTTATGCCCGAATCTCACTAGAGCGACAAACAATAACTGACACCGACAAGCCTCAACCACGTCCAACATGGACACGGAGGTTCCTTTTTTTTCCAGCTTCGCGGAGTTAGTGAAGTATAAGCAGGAGAGATTGCAAGCCTGCCAAAGACACATTACCGTGTTTTCTGCACGTGTTTCTTGTTTTCCGATGTCGGTTGTTTCTGTCTGTCGCTCAAGTGCAGGGAGGTAGGAAGAGGAGGAGGCGACATACCGGTTCAAGTCAGCCAAACGAGAAAATCCCAAGTGAAGCCTGGAGCAGAGGTCGCGTTCGTTTGGAACGACCCTAAGGGTGCGTAAGACGTCCTTTCCGTCTTTTGGATTTGTTAGTTTTTTGTCACCGTTAGACGCGTGTCCCTTCAAACCGAAAATGCCCCGGCTTCATCACTGGTGGCGTCATGTCGCGACAGCAAGCTTCCTACCTCCATGCTCAAGTGGGACTCAGCCACAAGGGGCAACGACGTTAAAACACCGCCATATTATTAATTAATCTGCGCTGGAATCAACGCTACTAGATTAGTTTGTGTTTGTCCTTTGTGCCCCTTGTTTCCCTTTTCTAAGGATTATTAACGTTATTCCACATACTGTTTTTGTGTACGGTGGTCCAGAAATCACTACGGAATAACATTCACCGGTGTCAGTAATGGTGTATTCGGCTTGTCGATTTTCACTTTCTTGGGGCGCTCTGAAAAGCCGGTACGCAATCATGTGGGTCCACGCAAGGCGCTCCAAGTATATTCGGTGTGTTCTTTCGGAGCGCTCTAAGATTTTCAGACCGTGCCATTTTACTCGTAGCCTTGTTATGCGCTCTGACTTTGAAACGAGAGTGGTACCAGCGCGTGCCAGAGGACCACTTACGTGACGCCAGCCACTATGGCTGTAGGCTTCAAAGAAAAAGAAGCCGCTACGGCCGGGAGACTTAACATCAAAAGCCCCCGCGTTTCGGCACGGCACCAATCCCACTGTGTCGTGCAGTGAGTACATGGCGTGCTCGGCGCTTGACAGGGGACCGCATCGAAAACCAGCGTCCGCATTGAAGGCTGTTATATTCTTGCGAGCACGCGGCCTTTGGGCGGGGGCACTGCATGAATCAGTGTTACTGGCTAAACACTTCGTATCGAACGGTAGCTTCCACGACGGCGGTGGAGCAGTAGCGGAATTTTTCCTCGGTATACGATTACGTATATCTGGTAGGGCTGATCAGAAACGTTGCCGAGCATTAGGCTTTCGCGCCTATCCTCTAGTTCATATTTGGTGGCGCTCCGGGATCTTGCAGAAACGATTAAGAGGATTGAAGAACTAGAAAACAGCTATTCGAATATCCCATTAGTGTTAAAATCTAATAGATATTTTTTGCCCCACTTATTATCACATTGTACTTCCCGCGTTAGTGCGGATCGAGTAGCCGCACTGGGATTGAGATGATCGCAAATTTTTCACCGGCGCAGGGAGGGAAAGTGTTCTCAATTTCCCGATCCTCTGGTAAAGCGTTTGCGCCGACTCTGGCCCTCAACGTTTGTACAGCGTTGTGCTCAGAGAAGCTGACATTATTTGAAAATGAGCTCTGCTGCTACATACGATATCTATGTGAAATGCTTGCTCTAGGAGCCGCACCGTGACGCCACTCATTTGTCACAAGCGTCCAATACAGCGAGATGTCAGAATTACTTCTTATGCCCAGCAGATTGCTGTACGTTTTACAAAATGTTTAATTAACCGGACTTAGCTTTTCAATTCGGGAGTAGAGCCACTTGTGCCAAAAAACTTGGAGGACGCTTAAGCTTCGGCTTCATGAGTGGAAATAGATGGCGTTATCTGGCCCCGTTCGCATCGCTTCTCATGCTCTTCCTCCCTGACAGTGAGCAGGAAGCGCGGTGGACATGTCCTAGTCGATTCCACTTACGGCCGCCGAAGCATACGGACGTGCGATGTCTAGCTCCGAAGGAGCGGTGTCAGCGGCCCACGCCGGCCGCGGTATCAGGGCTAACGATAACGGAGCTTATCAAGTCATTCTGCCTGCTCTGCCTACAGGACCCGTTGTTTTAAACACCGTTTTTTTCACGCTGACATGAAGGGGCGGCCGTACCACGTCGACGACTTCCGTGACGCGTTGGCCCCTCTCGGATTGCTCCCCGAAGTCGCCGCCCTCGGGGCTTACCGCATGAACCATATGTGGGCGGCGACGTTCAAGACCACCGAGAGCAAAACGAAGATGCTCGCCACGCCGAAGCTGACCGTCAAGGGCCGCCGATGCCTCGTCATCGACCCGTGCCACCAGGACGTTCGAGTGAAGCTCCATTGGCTCCTTTTCAACGTCACTGACGACGACGGGAGAGCGGCACTGGCGCCGTATGGCAAGGTCCTCGAGGTGGTCGGGGAAAAGTGGCGTGTCGACGGCTGCCAGACCGTGGGCACCATGACACGCACGGCGGTGCTCCGGCTCAAGGCGGGCGTCACGCTCGACGACATCCCGCACCAGCTGCTGGTGAGCGGTGAGTTGGCCCTCATCGTCGTGCCTGGTTGGGCCCCGCTCTGCCTCCGTTGCCAGCGGACGGGCACATCCGCAAGGAGTGCCGTGTCCCGAGGTGTAACGTCTGCCGTCGCTTCAGCCACGAGGGCTCCCAGTGCGTCCGGTCTTACGCGGCGGCCGCGGTGCCTGAGGGTGGATTGGAGAAATCTGAGCTCTTCATGGACGCGGCCGAAGCCGAGGAGACCAATGCGGGTTCAACTGGCAAGGAGAGTCCTGTGGCGAACGAACCCCCTGCACCCGCAAGCGGTGCGGCCCCGAGCACCAGCGGCACAACACCATATACGATCGAGGCAGGGCAGGCAAGGCAGCGGGATGGTCCTGCGGTGGAGACGTCTGCACCGCCCAGTGAGGCAGTAGTCACCCCCAACGTCGTCAACGAGAATCTAGCCGCCAATGTCACCATGGCCGACATCCCGGCGGGCGACACAAAGGGGGCTAAGCCTCCTCCGTGAGCGTGTGCGCCGGAGGTCGAACGGGGCGTCGGAGTCTGCAAGGCTATCGTACAGTCGACACACCATACGTCGAGACGTGTCAGACAGCCTTTTCCAGCCGAGGTAAGCCCCGTGCGGTCCGTCGCTCCTCCTCCTGAATGGCGGTGATATTAGAAGCACCACTATGAGCGGCAACGATTAATGTCCGCGGGCTCGCAGCCCGACTCCCGCAATACCAGCTGGGCCGACTGTTTGCTGAAAACGAGCTTGATATCATCGCTTTTCAGGAGACAAAGTTCGAGAGCCAAGAGCGGACGGACCGCATGGTGCAACCTTTTCGAACTTTTTTCAACGTGTGTGTGGCGCACGCTGATGGAACTTCGGGCGGCTGTTGTTTGTTTATTCGCCGGTCACTAGGTGTGATTGAGACGGCTATGTTTGCGTGTGCTTTCGGCCGCTTTGTTGTCTGCGATTTTTTTTATTTTCTTACGTCGAATGGCGTGTCATTTGTGTTTACGCACCGACTCGCGAGCGCGAGCGCAAAGCTTTTTTCGAAACTATTAACAAGTATATTAACTGTGAGAGGTATGTTATTTTGCTTGGCGATTTTAATTGTGTTTGCGCGCCTGAGGATCGCTCGAACCAGGCCCATGTCCGCGACCACAGCGCTTTATTATTAAACGATATAGTCGCGGAAAATGTATTGGAGGGCGTAGCATCGGTTTCCTCCAAAAGCAGCGTACCTTTCACCCATTATCAAGGCCAGAACCACGCCCAACTCCACAGAGCATACACATCCCTGGATTTAGTTTCTCTGTGCTCCGATTACCTGGTTCAGCCTGTGTCCTTCAGTGACCACGCTCTAGTTATGTTTACTCTTGAGAGGAAAGTCAAAGCGCCTCACTGGAACTGGTCATTATGGAAGTTGAACAGTTGCCTCCTGAAGGATGAAGTTTTTAAATCAAAAGTAGATGCTCTATTCAAGGAACTGTACGGCAATAAACGGACAATGTGGGGGGTGAGGTTTGAAATTTTTAAGAAGGGAGTTAAAATGACTGCTATCGAAAGGAGTACTATTCTCAGTAAACAGAGGAAGCAGAAAGAGATGGAGCTGCGGCGCCAGCTGAACATCCTTCTGATCGAAGAAAGCGCGAATCCAGGCGAGTTTGTCGATAAAATAAGAAGTATCGAAAATCAACTGGAGGTCATCGACTGCGACAGGTACCGCGGGGCTGTTGTGCGGGCGCGATCTGAAAGGTTGTGGTTAAGCGAAAAGCCGACGAAACGAGCGCTTAGTGATGGAAAACGGCGGGCGCAGCGAAACGAGATTAAAGAAATCCGATATAATAAAACGATAACTCGCGATAAAGGTGTGATGGAGAGAGATTTGTTGAGCATTTCCGGGGTCGCTTTGCGCGTAGTGCTATTGCTGACGACAGCTTTAATGATAACGTTTAGCCCTTGATGTCGAAATTACAAGATGACGTTCGCGAATTATTAGAAGCACCGATTACAGTTTGCTCGATTGAGATGACCATTGATGAACTAACTTCTGGCAAAACGCCCGGCCCGGACGGCCTCGGTGCGGAATTTTATAAGGTGTTTAAAAGGGAGGCAGCTGATGCCTTGTATCAGGTGATGACGGAGGCGTATTGTAAGCGTGTTTTGCCGTCCCCCTTTTTGAGGACACACACTGTCCTCATTCCAAAAGTTGACGACCCCGTAAGGCTTTTGTCAGTCGACTCCTACAGGCCAACAAGTCTAACAAATGTTGGCTATAAACTTTTCATGAAAGTCCTCGCCAGGCGTTTAGAGAATGTCATAACTAGTCTTGTGGGACCGCATCAGACATGCGGTATTAAAGGGCGCACTATTTTTACGAATATTCATGTAGCAAGAAGCATTCTCGAATGTTGCGATAATCTCGGTTGCCGTGTGGCTATGTTGCAGTCAGACCTGGAGAAGGCGTTCGACAGGGTGTCGCACAAGGTTTTTTTTCGTATTTTGGAGCACGCGAATGTCGGGTCTGAAATATGAGACGGTTTAAAAATGGCGTATGCGACTTGTAGAACGTCCATTATTGTAAATTAGAAAACTAATGAAAGTATACCTGTCCTTTCGTCTGTAAGGAAAGGCTGACCACTGCCCCCCTTTTTATTTGCAATATACTTAGAACCTTTTTGTTTAAAACTGATTCACAACGTAAACATTCGTGGGTTTGGGCTGGAGTCTTGCGAGGTAAAATTTCTGTCCTACGCGGTCGACGTTGCGGTCTTCTGCGTCGATCTGGACATCGTGCGTGAGGCGGTCCGTGTTGCTTCTCTGTTTTGCATGAATACGGGGAGTGTTATTAACTGGGGGAAATGCGCCGGTTTCTGGCACGGAAACTGGGACTCTAAGCCGGAGGTTTTTTTATACGTTCAGTTGGCAGCCTTGCTCGCAAATATCTTGGTGTGCCGCTTGAGCACTACCGGGACTGCACGCAACTGTGGAGCGAAGAAACGAAAATAGTGAAGGCCAAAGTGGAGGGTTGGAAGGGAAGAGACTTGTCTATGTTCGCGAGCGCTACAGTTTGTAATTTATTTGTGATCGCGAAAATTTGGTATGTGTTGCAAGTGCTGTCAATGTCGGCCTTAACGTGCAGAGGCTGCACAGGTTATTCGCCGTTTTTATTTGGAGTTCGTGCTGGGAGACTTGTTCTCCCAGCACTTGTTCCGATCTGTTCGCAATGGAGGTCTGGGATTGTCGCATCTATTTATGCGACAAATAGTGTCTCGTTTTGTGTTTTTCCATGAGCAGCAAGACTCCTTTCTGCGCGCCGTCATGCAGGTGCGACAGCGAAATGCGCTACCCGAGTATGTAGTGTCGACCGGTGACGGCTACTGCGCCAGTATTCAAGGTTTCCTCCGTGAAGTGGTACTTTCTGTTTGTTTTCTATCGGTACGCTTTTCTATGGAGTATCTGAGTTCCGTGCCTCGAAAACGACTGTACAAAGATCTAGCAGACGTTTTGTTGCCCATCCTTCTCTACAGGTCATTGTATGGGTGGGGCCAAGGGCAGGATGTACTTAAAAGGGTAAACAGTATACCGGTCAAACCATCTAAGAAAACATTTTTCTTTAAACTACACTGCGGCGCGCTCCCGGTCAAACCGTGGCTGGAAGCGAAAGGTATTTTTGTGCCGTGGTCTGTAAATTCGTTTCTTTGTAAGTTTTCCGAGTCTATAGAGCACGTGTTCATTGACTTTTGGGGCGCTGTGTTCCTGTGGGATGTTCTCCAGCGCACGTTGAAGAAAGACTTGCCTCTAACTGCGTATGGGATTCGTTTCTTGCCGCTGTAAAACGAAGGTGGCATCCCGTACAATACGTTTATGCTCCTCGGCCTCTACAGCCTGTGGAGGGCTAGGACGGGTGTACATAACGCTGATGTAAATGTGCCCCCCGCGAGAGATTATTTCATTGAAAACGTTTCCTATATTCGCGAGGTATTCCGCTCGCTGCCTGAACCGCCTGAATGGTTGCGAATACTTGATGATTTGGTCTCGTTGAAACGCTTTTAAATGTACTCTCGGCAGCTGCGGTTGGCTGGCGCGTTTTAACTTTTTGTGTATGTGTATGTGTGTTGCTTATGTCAAAGCAGGCAATAAAGAAGAAAAAAAAAGCGGACATGTCCTACTCAGTAGTGTGTCTGACTCGCAATCCAAGAGTCGTGGGTTCGAGTCACAATGAAAATTCTTCAAATGTTTCTTTAAGGCCAATTAAATACCTTATAAATTGAAATCATTTGAGATATACGGCAATCTTCAATGCGTATTATATGTCATGCTTGAACCACTTTCATTCGACGCGTGACGTCCTACTTCCCGTAAGCGTTATGGGTTGTTTGGAATTACTGCGCGAGGTCATGTGACTGTGACGAAATGACCATAACGACCAATCAGGATTTTTGCGTAACGCCACCGATGCCGTCTTTTCAGCTACACGACATCCATAACGCCATCGGGTTAGTATCTATTTCTCTCATTTTTCATCACTGGTGCAGCTTTCACACGCGTAAAGTTTGATTTTTATTTACCAGCTACCTAATAATAATAACATTAGAAATCCCGGGATCCCATTTTGCTCAATTCGAGAGCAATAATGTTCTTGGCTGCTGATTGGAAGTGGGCAATAGCTTCCACTTAACAAGCAATGAGACATATTTGCCCCATTCGCGGGTTGACAATACGGCTATATTTTGGTAAGAACTGATCTTCAACGTACAAACGGCGGGAGAGATCTCGCAGTCTCTAATATGCCTGCTTATCTTTTGTACTCCTTCATCCACCGGTCGAGGTGAGCCTGTCCACGGCAAAATACCTTCCTGAGATTTGCAAACCAGAACTGAGCTTTAAAGGGCCACCGACTTGAAATAGCAGACAATCCCAATCTTTGCCTGCATCCGATCTCACTTCGCCATTTCGCTTGATTAGTACCAGGCGATGAACTATTGGTATGGCCTGTATGCATACGATACAAGGTATTTGCAAGTTTTATTTATGCGTGTGAATGACGCTTCGTATGAAGCGTCTACGAGCGTTATCTCCGCTCGCTCCAGAAGAGGCAAATTTTATCTCACTCTCGCACTGACCAAATCGGACTCCTGGTAACAAATTCCAACCGGTAATATTATATGCTTTGGAATTTGGGAGAACTCATAGTAGAGGTTGTGAATATATTGTAGCGTTTTACTTTTTTATTGTTTTATTTTGAGAAGTGCAAACTAGGGCTACTTATAGTATATTTAAAAGAAATGATCCGAGGGTCGCATAAAATTTAGATTATTAAAGAAGTGCATTACATTTGTTTCTTAAACCCCAACGGATTTTATTGCTCGTGATGGGAAATATTATTGCGTATAAAGCATATTTTGAATTGCCCCTCTTCAAACGCCCATCTGAGGTTCAATGTTCGAAAAATGATGTAGAACTTGTTTTTGAAGTTCAATCTTATGGTTGACATTTGGTTTGCTTTCAGCACATTTGTTACATCCCTTACACGGTTCATGATTCTTAGAAGGCAATACGCCTTCAGAAGTTCTTGACCATTTTGATAAATACTTATATTATGCCGTATTAGTCATTAAGTAAGAAACTTTAATTTCGTCTTAATACTACGAACATATTGGCTTTAATGTAATTACAAGGTAATATTTTTATAACACCTAACACTTAGCTTAGTGTAAGACTTAGGAATCGAAAAAACGTTACCTTCTCCTCTATCCGATGCGTTATATTCAAGAGTGGAAAAATTTACTGGCCCGGTAATCTTAACCTTGACTGAGGCTCCAAGGACAAGGTTTTCTCCCTTTTTGACTTTCACACCAATTCGTTGTTCTTTCAGTGGACCCGGAGTTAGAGAAGTAGTTTGAGCTCTGATTGGCGGAACTGCCAGATCGCGTTGGTAGGTTCTGACAGTAATGGTAAGTAGTCCTTTTTCGCGGCCAGTCTCTTGAAAGGGTATCAAGCTCCACGTTCCTTCCTGAAACGAAAGAATTTCTTGGAACAAAGTGTTACTTCCACCTAATTACCTAGTTATGTGGGTACACGCTTTGACAATGCCCACGTAGCTTATATGCGACAATTTATCCAAAAATTTCGAGAACTGGAGTATTTCAAACTTCAAGCATTTATAATTTTTAGAAACCCTAACTGCAATTTTCTGCCATACGAAAAATTGCCAATGTTTGGGACCACTTCTTAACTTGGTCACAAATATCAATAGTTACAGAAGTTCAATTGCATGCTTACAAGAGAACCTCACAAACACACTTGAGAACCGATTGCAGTCTGCAGGCTCAGCATCTTTTTTTTAGTTCAACTAATGTTTAATGTTTTGCTATATATTATTATTAAATAAATTTTCGTTAATTTAGAGTTCATTGGGTAGCTGCTAATTTATAATAATATTACTGCACGAATATTTGCAAGAATACCTAAAGACCGGTTCAACTCAACCTAAAGACCGGTTCAAAGCGAACACTTTTCTTCAGTTTTCTTACGTTAAAATCATAAAAACATTGTTTTTTTTTTAATGTTGCGTTCCAATCTATTTCCTTAAGCTGGTAGCCTCACTCAATATTGCTACGAATGCCAAGCTAAAAGACAATGAATAACAAAAAAAAAAACGATTTGTTAAATGTGTCGAACTCGCTCCAAGGAACAAAAACCTACAATGTCGTGATATTACAAGCAAGCGTGGAGCTATCGGCGTGACAGCTCGCTTGAGCGAGGCTGACTCGGCAATGCCCTTAGGACTCCTTATCTTCTTACTAGGCTATCTAGAATAGTCCACCTTTAAATGTTCGAGCGTCGAACATTTGGGGCAAGTGTATACACGAAACTTCTAGAAAAACTATCTAAAATGTATTGATAAATGTTACATTATACGCCGGACATCGAACCCCGGGCACGTGTCCTGGGAGCCGCGTGCGTTTCCTCTCGGCAACACACGTGGCATAACCCCCCCCCCTTTTTCCCAGCCCCCTTTAAAAAGTGCATCGTATAAACAGCCCTCACTCCTAATGAGCATTGTACGGCTTGAGACGTACGACGCGCACCAATTCGAGTAGCGGCTGGCGGCGTCTTGATGGTCGAGTTCTGTCGGCAAGCACCTCGTAGTTCAAGTCTTCAAGTGGGCGAATAACCTTATAGGGCCTGAAGTACCACATTAGTAGTTTCTCGTTGAGAACACGGCGTCGAATAGGTGTCCACACACACAAACTGCCACCGGGCTGGAAGTGAATGCCACGAAGGCGGGATTTTGTACCGGCCAGCGCCGACAAGTTGATGGTCCCGAAATCGAAGTCGTTTGAGCCGGTGGATCTCTTCTGCCCGTTGAGTGACTACCTGGACGTCGTCGCTCCCGTTGTCAACATGTTCATATGGTTGCAATTAGTCAAGCATCGTTGTCAACTTTCTTCCGTGCACCAGCTAAAAGAGTGTCACTCCAGGGTGTCATGAACTGCCGTGTTGTAGAAAAACGTCACGTAGGGTAACAAATCGTCCCACGTCTTGTGCTCTGCGTAGACGTACAGTGGTCCAATCGTTTAACGATATCAAGCGAGCGTCGACCGCCGGGAAAGCCAGCGTCGAGCCGCGGAGGCGTGCGGCGACACGTGAGAGATTAGGCGCGTGCGCGGAAAGCTCTTTCCGTTGTGAGCGTCGTCTGCTAGCCTATTCCGCTGCTCGCGCTTAGCCCCTGTTAATTATCTGTTGCATAGCTAACCGCTTTAAGCAAAAATCTGAACAGCGCTTGCTTGCGTGATACTGCTCAGGCGGGGCATAAACCGCGCGTCATCTCGAGTTTAATTTAGCTTTTTTTTCATGTTTGCGTTTACTTTGTGAGCACCAACAAAAATGAAAAAAATACGGTGACGCGACAAACTGAATGCAACTTTGCATTAAACTATATACCGCAGATAATGCTACGAGCCACCAAAACAAATCCAGTGCTTTCACCCTGCCACGTGACATCGTGCTTCCACGTGCAGTTGTACCCAATGGGAAGGCCACGTGACACACTTTTAGCGATGGACTGGTCAAGATGGCTCGTGGCGTCGGCTGCGGTACAACACAAAGTAAAACTTAATACAGACAGGGTTTCCGCTTGGTGTTTTGTATTATCAACTGCGTTGTTGCGGTCGTCATGTAGAATAGGGAGCCGGAAGGTCACTTTTCTTTGACCAGCAGGCGCGCGCACATTTGTATGCCTCCTCGAGTGCCCATAGAAACACGGGCACGTATTGTGAGATTGTCGATGGGTGGCATGACGCAAAGGGATATAGCAACAACAGTCGGGGTTACACAGACTACCGTCAATAGGCGATGCACTTCAACATTGCTAGCGAAACTGCTCTCCTTTGCTACGAAGCAGGGGCTGTGTGCGAAAAACGGAGTGGACTAGCAGACGACGCTCCCACCAGAAAGGGCTTTATGCGCACGCGCTTAATCTCTCCCCGTATCGCCGCACGCTACCGCGGCACGGCACTGCGTGTCCCGGCAGTCGACGCTCGCTTGATAGTAGTAAAAAATTGGGCCAGTACATTAAGATCATCGCGGCAATTGTCTTGTTGATCCGCTTTGTTAGCCCATTGGACTGCCGGGTGTAAGCAGTGTTTCGACGATGGCCGAGGTGACAAAGCGGAAAGATCTCTTGCGTCAGCTTCGCCAAAAACGGTGTTCCACGGTTCGTAATTTAGTTTTCTGGCACTTCGCGACGTAGAAAGATAGATTCCGTGAAAAAAACTTGGCAACTTGTGCAGTATCCCATAAGGAAGGGATTTCGTTTCGGCGAATCGCTTAAAATAATCTGTGGCGACGATTATTCATCAATTCCCTGCCGCCGACGGCTAGAATGGACCAAGCAAAGCCACTTCAATTTGCTAAGTGGTGAAAAAGGGGGAGCAACCGGCTGAAGGAGTTTTACCGGCATCGTCGACAATTTCTTGCGTCACTGATGCTCATGACACGATTATCTGTACAGATGAACGGACTTCGAAAGCTTGTGGCAGTAGTACTTCTCATGAAACCTGGCGAGTGTTCTATATAGCCAAGGTGTCGAGCCGTCGGGCGGTAAGGCAAACTTGCAAGATTTCCTCTCGAAGGCCAATGGGTATTACCAACAGCAACGCCGAGTCGTCGTTTCCGGCAGTTTTTTTACAGAGTACACCTTGCCTAAGGGCGCACATTGGCAGGGCTCGCGAAAAGACACGCGGAACTGTATTCGATTGTCCTTCCAGGTGCTCGATCAGTGCGCTTAGCCAAGGGTCGTCTTGTTGAAAAGCCGCCAGTTTGTTGGCGCAAATGTTTAGAAGAAAATGCTCTTCATCATCATTGTTGGGTCTTCCTGAACGGGGATAGATCGGGGTCCTTGGCGGTCAGTCATTATCGAGATATTTCTGGTGGAGATGCAAGGCGCACGTGTGCGACGATTGTGGTACGTCATCAGAGATGGCGGTGATTGCGGCTCTGTCCCGAAGTTCCTCGGCGTGGCCCACAGCAGTGCCTTTCTTAAGGTGTTGTGCTTCCTCTTGGAAGTTTGTTGCAAGCACCGCAGTGCTCCGGTTTTGAAGTTCTGTTATCTTTCTAGCGACAGCGATAGGAGCAGCCGGACTCTGTTCTCGAGCAGAGCTTCGCCGCAGATTGCCCCGCCGGCTCCGACAGGCACAAGAACACTCGACCGCGGCGGCAAAATTACATGGTCGGAGAGGACCCAGACATGGCTGACATCATTTCGGGCTCGTCTGGCGTGAAGGGAAGTTTCTGGAGCGTCAACTCGTTTGCTTCCAGGTCGATGACGGCACCGTATTTAGAAAAAAAGTTCATTCCGAGAATGACGTTCCTTGGGCAGTCCTTGAGGACAAGAAACTTTACCGGCAACGTCTCATCTTGCAACTCGACGCCAGCTGTGCACCTTCTACTGGCGTGATAAGGTGTCCTCTGATGGTGTGAAGTTGTGGACTATCCCACGGCGTCATCACTTCTCGAAGGCGACGAGGGAGATTCCCACCCAGAACAGAAAAATCTGCTCCGGTGTCGATGAGCGCCGTCGCGTCTGTCAGTCGATGACCACGTTGAGGTTATTTGACATCTTCACGGAAATGTCGTTTTAATGCGTCTAGTTGGTAGAGTGGGAGACCTCCGACGTTCATGGAGGATCTTTGCGTCGTTCGGTATTGCCGCACTTAGTTTTCCCGGCAAGGCAGGGGAGACCGGCTTTTCCTGCCGGGCCTTCCGAGAAGTGACGCCGGGTGGCGCGGTGAAAGCGAGCGAGCTTCTCGGCAAGAAATGGGCGCAGGAAACGGTAGACAGCGAAGATACTCGGCGATTTCTCGTGGGCGCTCACCATATACCGTAGGCACAGGTCGTTCAGGTGGAACTCGCATCGATCAAGTGGTCGGTTGGGGCATCGGCAATGAATGTGGTCGTCTTCCCGCAGTGGTAGCATTGTGGGCATTGGTCTGCCGTTCTACAGGCATCTGTTTTTCTTGGTGTCAACTGTTTTTGGTGAACGTACTGATGTCATTCTTCCTGTCGTCGAGCATACTTTTGTACAGGCGTGTCGCGTTGAGAAGCCACCGGGTACTGGCGGGAAACTAGTGCCTTTCGTGGTGTCATGGTGGCGTAGGTCAAAGTCGGCACCTCCGGGGTGGCCACGTTGATTGGAGCTTCCTGCTGCGAGGCCCGCTGGTCCTCGTCGCGTATGATCTCGGCGACTGAAAGCGAGGTCGGGCGCGAGAGCAACTTTCGAAGTTCCTCTCGGTCGAAATCCCGGATGATCTTGCGCATGTTCAGTGTACTCAAGCCGAGGTAGCAGCTTAAGGATGAGGATGCAGTTACGCCAGATAATGTCTAGTAGTTCGAGGCTCGTTCCTGGGGGCACGTTTGATGTTACTGACCTCCACCAGGAATTGTTCGACAGTCGCAGGTCTTTACGTGGCTCCCTGGAAAGCACTTCCAAATCCGCGAAATTACTTCCGCCTAGGTATGCCCTAAATCTAGGGTGATACTGACGAATCGCCGTAGCCACCTACTCCGCGTTCGTTGCGGAAGTGTCGGCCCTCGCTACAGCTCCTCCTGCAGCGCGCGAACGTACTCCATGAGGTTTTTTTCCGGGTGGTGTATGCGGCCGGCTAATTCATCTATGACTGGCAACTTTTAGTCTGAATGAAGAAACTCCTCTCTGAACCGCGGACGGAAGTCTGCCATGGATTGGAACGGCTGTTGCAGCCGTGTCCAACGCGCGGCAATGACCGTTGTTGCAATCGGTACGATTCCCAAAAGGGCCCTTTCATCCTATGCCCCAAAAACAGTTGCGGGGGCATCAATTTAAAGAAGGAAATCGTGTACCAATTTTCCGGCCTAATAACTCGATAACGTCGGTGTCAGTCGCGGCCGTGGTACGAACGAACAGTACGCTCGGAGCACACAACGTAAACAATTGATCCCAAAATGAACGCGAATTCGCGATGTGTGCGACTCCAGAGGACGAGCTAAAGCAACGGCCTTTTTAATTGGGCGCCACATTAAGCGCCAAATAATGTGAAATTGTTCCAGCTTATACTACGCCTGATTTGATGAAGGTACTCTCCAGTCGTTCTCAACAAAGTCACATAACGCAGCAAGCGCAATCAAACAGCTTATCAACTCGGATTGCGTCGCCTCAAATCCCATTCTTCTCCGGTGGCGGCTTCAACTGAACGGCTCCTTTCATGAATCAAGACCCTCTATATAGACTTCCTATGCGTCTAGACTCTCTAGTGAAGATCTCCGATGAAGCTTCCCAAGAAAGACCTCATGAAGACTGTCCCTCAAAGAGTTCCAACTCCAGACCATAACTGAAGACTAGCAAGGTAAGACTCTCAAATCAAGCTGTCCACACCCCAGCCTGCTGTCTCCTTGTTCAGCCAGTCCGACCATTTTTTCTCCTTCCCCTCTCGCTCCCACTTAGAATCTCAGGCCCATATAAGGCCACGAGCGAGCGCTACGGCGCCTGCCTGGCGGGAAATCCCGGCTCGGTAATGCAAAGCGAACCTGAACAGATGTTCACCGGTAGGCCGGCGGGGCTCGCTATCCTCGGCGCTGTTTACGTGTCGGGTTCAAAAGGTCCCAGGTTGGCGCGGAATGTCGGCTTTGGCACTGGAGACAATTAAAGAGTGAACAGGTGTTCACACCGGAAGGGGAAAGTGGGCTTCGGTACAGGGCACTTGGGGACAAAGTCAAGGTTCTCCAAAGCACCTAGTTGGTAACATCTGCGATAAGCGGTTACTAGAGTTTATCTAGTATATACTAGTAGCTTATTGCAAGAGTGTACGCTACGTATTTGAAGCATATCAAGTAACCGATACAAACCCATGCCGCGTGTGTGTTTCGGGTTTCACCAAAATGGCCACATGGCCGACGCCTGTTGCTTACGCGGACACGAGCACGACACTATGAAAAAGTGAATCTCGCCGCCCAAATGCACCAACTGTGAGGTCAATCAAACGGAGACCAGACACAAATGCCCGAAGAGAAAAATAACACTGAAAAGCGACTTACGAAAAAAGGAACAGAAGACGAAGGGCCCAGAGAATAACAGAATGGCGCGACATCGAACTCTTTTTTACTCAACGTTTTAGGCTCCCCAGAAGTGATGTCATAATACCCATCATGGGAAAACGTAGCCAGTTCCCAAATAAGGCCATCGGGTATGACGAAGTCACAGACACCACCGATCTGGCGAGGGATTTTAGGAGTCCAACTTGAAAACAAGGTGCAGTTAAGCACACCCGAATGCTTAGGACAATTCCCCCCGCCACTCATATTGGCGTTCCCACCACAAAACCCACGTGTCATGGAGGGGAATACAAATAGCACTTAGCCGTCAAGTCGACAGCCTTTAAAGAGTTACAGTAGTCATCCTGACCAGAATGGAAGATCCTGGCATGAATGTCGACAAAATTAGGGTGGCGCAACAAGGAAAATGGTTTTCATAACACTACGAACCCGAACGTCTCTAGACAGATCGACACAGGACCACATTCTTGGATCCTGCAGTGTAATGGCAAGGCTGATTTTTTTTTAAAGGCAGCAATGCTAAAACTTCGTAGGAACGCATGGTTAAACAAGGGCCGACAGCCGTACTTCTCCAATAAAAGAAAACTCAATACGTGCAGATTACCGGCTATAAGTACAAATCCCCCTCGACGTCACGAAAATACCGGAAGGCAAAGGCGACGTAGTAGAAGAAAAGCAAAACTCGTCAAGCAAGCCGCCATATCGGTGAACGAATCTCTGCCGCACGATCAAATAAACTTTGCACCTGTGCAGCGAGGCTGGGGAAGTGATTGTAGCGCGAATCAAGCACAAAGGTGCCCTCCTGAACATTGCCAGGACGTACATCAGACCGAACGCAAAGCTCCGTGACAATATGATCTGGCGGCTTAGGCAGCTGCAACCCAGCAAGGTGCAGCAGAGAAGCTATCCCGATCGGAGGTGATTTTAACGCACAACGTGAGGAATGGGGATACAACCGCTCACAGCAACGAGGAAAAACGCTGTCTTCCCGCTTCTTGAAGGGGCGTTGCAACAATTCTTTACTTTGCGCCGATACCACTTAGAACGAATCTCTGACGTTATTGATCAATAAAACATGAGTTCGTTTTTGTCCCCATGCAATGAACGTCGCAGAAACATTTAAAGAAACACGAGCAGCCTTCACTTCCTCATCTTGCAGCCAAAGCAAACAGCCACGTGATCTGGACCCAATTATATGCCAGTAATGTTGACCATAGACACGCACTGAGACGGTCAAAGCACAAGACACGCGCTGTGTTCAACACATTGTTAGGGCTTGGCTATTCTCGACATTGCCGGCATTGGACACAAGCCACTACACGTACGCTTGGTGAGCCTTAATTATCACAAGCCCAAATCACGTGCTCACACATTGCTCGGGTTTAATTTATGAGTGGCCTTAAAATATCATCACTTGGGGACTATGCCGACACACCTACTCCTTGCTACGTCAAAGTTTGCGTTCGGGAGACTGAAATAAAATGCTCGCTTTTATCCTTAAATTGACACCGCAACAAAAAGGTTTCTTGGTCAATGGCGCTGCATGCGAGTGCACTTGGGTTGAATTAGTGCCAATAAAGTTGTCTTAAGTGAAAATCAAATTCAATTAAATATCGTTGAACTACTCCTTTAACGAGCCCGGAACTCCCTCAAGGACTGTTTTCCACGGTAGACAAGGAGCCACCTCACCGAAGCTGGCCCGGGCATCCAAAATGTGCAGACTAGCTCCTACGCAGTGCCAGCCGCGATCGAAAGTGACCCTGTTGAAAGTAGCACTAGCAACAAGGCCAAATCCAAAGGCGATGTTCCTTTGGTAGGATGAAACCCTTGCTATCCGTTCGCAATTCAAGAACTTAACTGCACGTTCCCCTGGTCCGTCGTTGTCGTCTTTCATATCCCGTTTTTGTCCACTCGAGGCCATCTTGGTCTCTGCGTGCACCCGGCATAGTCCTCCGCCAGACACTCCTCACAGGTCTCGCCTCTTCAGACGTAAACAAGGCGGGAGTGGATTTTGGACTGGCTTGTGGTACGGTGTCAGGTGGTCCGCGTGAGCCACGTGCGAGTTTCGCCCAGTAACAGGATCCTTAAGCACAAAGTCCTTAGCGCCCAGGCACTGAACCACACGGAAGGACCCCCTGCGCCGTGGAGCAAGCTACGCAATAATGCCTATGGCCGCATCGCTCAATGTGTGGGCATTAAGCATTACAAGGTCCCCTTGGTGTATTGTTGCAGGCTTCCGGTGCTGGTCGTAAAAGTCTTCTGGGCCTGTCTCGCTTTCTCTTGGTGATCTCGAGCGAAATCGAGTGCATCGTCCAGGCGCCGAGTGACTTCCGCCGCAAAAGCATGACATGCTGAAGCTGGCGGCTTACAGTCATCCTTGAGTTCCACCATTTCCCATAGGGTGTGAAGCTCTCGGCTGTAGCAAAAGAAGGCTGGAGTAAATCCGTTGACGACGCTTCTGCCGAGTGCATCGCGAAAGAAATTTCAGAAGTGTGCTGGTCCCAGTCTCAATGGGTGGAACAATATGTTTTAAGGCTCTCATTACCGTGCCATTGTGCATCTCTACCACATGTCCTGCTGGCCTGTATGGCACAGTGTGGCGGTCGGCGATCCCCCAGTAGCTTAGGACACCTCGACACAGTTTACTGACGAATGGCTTGCCGTTGTGGGTGTAGATGGGAACAGGTGTGCCGTGTTGGCAGAAAACTTGCAACATCCACTATATAATGTTCTTGCTGGTTGCTGTTCGTTCCCAGCCGATCTACTGTAAGTCTCACAGAAGTGTCGTTCTCAAGTTCGTCCGCAAGTTTCAACCACATCCTTAAATTGTTTAAACTTCACAGTTTTTTGTGCAAAATGGAAGCAATGGTGCATTATTGGTAATAAGTGAAACAATTATAATTGTCGAATTAACACCCCCAAACGAAGGTTTTCCTCATGAATAAAAAGTATTATCTGAAGGGGCAACGCACAAAGAAGGATCGGACGCCAAGTGGGCCATCGCGTATCAGCTCGGAGTGGGGAGCGAACGCTTCAAATTCAAATTCAAAGCTTAATTTTTTTTAAACGTCCACTGGAGGGTTTTTTCGAAAAAAAAGCTGATAAAAGCAGCTGGACGACGGCCGGGAGACCGCTACACGAGCAGCAGCTCCGAGAAAAGAACAACAACAAAATAAACATTCATGGATTCTTAGGTAATGAGTTAGCATGAACCTTTCAAACACCACTCACGTCCCCCTTTGGAAAACCCTAACGCTGATCTCTTCACTTTGGTCTTTTGACTTTCTGTATTGACTTTCTCTTATGCTTTCTCTATTTTGCTGCCTCTTTTTCGCCTGGTTACAGGGTCACTCTCAGCGTTTCCCAAGGGGGGACATACGTGGCGTTTTCCAAGGGTCAAGCTAAAGGTTCTCCTTAAAATAAAGCAATATACCTTACTGTCATTTTTTCACTTTTTTTTTTACTCTGGTTGTTAAAGTACATCGACGCCCTTGGATACTGTCATCAATATCGCTCGAGGACAGAACCCCATCAATACCACTCGTGGAAGGAACCACGTCCATATGACTCGTGGAAGGAAACGCATTCCTCGTTTTAACCACACACACATCACAGCCCACGAACTGCTACTACGGAAACCGAGAGCGAAGAACAACCGGCGACGGCGGAGCGGCAACTGAGTACGCCCGCATTCCACCGTGTTGTGACGAAACACCTCTTAGATAACAAAGTCGCAGTGCTGAATGAACTTTTGTCATCAGAGAAGGTTAAACGGTGTGCACAGATTGGTCACGACGATTACGTCAACGCTCGACTCAAACGTGACTCGAAGCCGAGCGCAGTGGCAGCACTCGTTTCCGATCTGCGACCAGCGTTGGGCTTCTTTGAATACGCCATCTCATCCAGCACTATGGCTTTGTTGTCCAGGAAGCGCGGAGCGGCGCCCCTTCCTCTTTGACTCCTCGTCGGCTGTGAAGGTGAATTTGACGAAAACTAAAGTGCTCGTTTTATTGAAAACCCAGTGGCTGTCTCTAAGTTCGTCAGCGCCGGAGAGAAAGAGGGAGAGGTTCACGCGTGCTGACGCCAGCGCTTCTGACTAATGGAAGCGCCGGACGCCGTCACCCCTTCTCAATCTTTTTCTCTCCTCGGCACTCACAAACGAAAGACACCGCCGAATTTTATTCGAAAGGAGCGTCCTAGTGCTAACACACCAAAAACATCTTGTCATACATTATAAAAAACTAACATAAATACAAAACCAATATATAAATATTACATCAAAACATGAAAGAGTAGATGAAACGTGAACGTAAATTAGCTTTCGAACTCATAAATGTATGTTTATATCTTAATAAAATACCACTTATTTAGAGCTGTTGGGAGGCTCTAATGAAGGAATTATAAAAATAATTTGTGCGGTATCATAGGACCAACCGTTTTTTCGGACGACAAATGTTGATGATATGTTTTCGTACCAAGCTATTTCGGAAGTGGAATAAAAAAAGTGAAATGCTGTATACGAGAAACGAACAGATTAAAGTAGAAGATATTCATACAATTTTTAGAATTTATTTACTATGTATTTAGATCTGTAGATCTCAACCATTGATGTTTCGCGCACCCCTTGTTGATCGACGGAAATAATGGAGGACCCCGTTCGGGGTGAGGTGAAGCAAAATATATAAGTTATTCATAGTAATGATTTATCAAATGGATATAACTAAGGGCTAGTGTAAAGTAAGCTTCCCTTATTGTCACACACACGAGAAAACGCGCTCCAACATTTGAAGCTTTGAACTTAAGATGAAATAAAAACAAGTTTTGCTGCCGGGCTTGATTAATATAGCAGAGCTTCGCGGACCCCAAGAAAGTATTTGCAGGCCCCAAAGGTTCAGCGGATCCCCATATGAGAACCAGTGGGATCTAGAATATAAAGATCCTGAATGAGAATTTTAGGGGACATTTCCTATGCAGGGCACCGATTTATTTTGAAGTAGAAAAATGTTCTTTATATTTGTTTTGTTGTAGTTCTTGAACCCCCTGCTGCTCCGTTAACCCTGCAAAAACATTTCCGTCACCTCTACGACATCCCCCCTCCCTACCAGATGACAGTAGGTTAAGCGAGAACTTAGCCTAGAACTGTTTTAAGTTTATTATTCACTGGTACGAGCTTTCGGCACTCAGCGATCACATGAACTACTTGAGAAACCTTTTCCAATAAGTAATCAATATGACAGTTTCATGACAGGTGCTCAGAAACAAATATACCCTAGCGTTTTATGGTGCTGCATTAATTCAACTGGAGTGGTTCCGATTCTTAGAGGAACAACCTGACCTTGATCCCCACCCTCTGCCCGTTTCGATCCGCATGAGGTTCGTACCAGCGCGTGTTCGTGTAATCCCTACTGCGTGCTGTACGTAAAGACCCGAGGTTAAGGGAACTACTCCACTGGCTAAATTGCTACAGCTGAGAGACATGTAATCCGTTGAGGCGTAAAAACTTCAAGGTTGTCTAAACATACAAGCAAAACAATTTCTAGCTACATCAATTTAAAAAGGGGGAGAGTGTAGTTGTAGGAAAAGCATAATGTGTTATAAAGGTTTACTAGCCGCGCATTTTCGGCACAGACCAGAAAGCATGGCCCTGGAAATAACTTTCTTTGCAAAATGCGCTTGACAGAATGCGCAGTTTCGTGGTGCCAGACGCTCGCGCATTGCTCCCGACGCTGCACCAAACAGGAATATTTTGTGTCGCTAAAACACATGGCATGCACCGATCGCGAACCCTCAGAAGCCTGTATTTTGCACCACCTGATTTAATTTCTCATCAAGAACCGATCGTAATCACAACTAGCATATAATGCATGACGTCACGATTAAATCAGGTTAAACAGTTCAGTTTCCTGGAGAAATGCGATGCTCGCAACACCAGCAAAATTAAATGTCCCAATTGTAAATTTGAGCAAATCATGTAGCATACTCGCAATGATATGTGGTAGCCTAATGAAATATTATGGCGCATGACTAATAAAGCATAGATTCGTAAAGTGAGGCAAAAACTATGTGTACATCAAACCAAGTATAACCTTAGCCTCTCGAGGCGGTATTTCGCCAAATTTTGAGTTCATGCAAGCCGATGCGGAAATCCAATTTATGTTAGGATTATTAAAATCTTCGTCCGTCCATTGCACTATTTATAAATAATTAGGAATATAATCATATATCTATCTATTTATTTTTGCAGAAAGGCATCGTGAATCGGATTTTTTTTAAAGAATACCATTTATTATATTTCTCTATCTGCCAGATTCGTGTATTTGACTTCAAATCTCCAATGTGAGCACAAATTTATTATAGTATTTCCCGCGACCCGGTTCTTCCCACTGCCAGACAGCGAACAGAAAGGCACTTTTCCTCATACTGAACAGCTGGCGTATTTTCGAGTACCTTCCTCCCGTATTGGTCTCGAACAGTTATATAAACTTCATAGAGTCAAATTCATTAATGGTAAGAAAATGTATATATTTACTGACTAAAAGTTTGACAACACAATTGAAAGGCCGATAACATTAACCCAGGCAGCACAAGACGTCAAATGACGTCGAAATAAGGCCTAGACGTTAGGCGACGTCGAAGTCGTTAACAAACAATTTATCGACGGCATTGGTACGTTCAGATGAGATGTTCCGATAACATCAAACAAGCTGCGTAGTGACGACATCATAACCTTCACCTCGACGTCTTCAACAGTTATCGACGTCTGTTCGGCGTCTTGTGTGAGACGTTCTTTGAACGTGGAGCACGAGACGTCCCAACAATGTCCTGAGCAGCACCTTGACATCATCAGCATTATTCGAAGTCAGTTCTACGTTTTTGTCGGGAGGTTCTTCGAACGTTGAGCGCGAGACGTCACAGTAATGTCTGAGCGACACCTTGACGTCATTGGCATTAATAGACATCAGTTCTACGTTTCCTTCAGGAAGGTCTTTGAACGTGGAGCATGAGACGCTCCAACAATGTCCCAAAGAACACCTCGACGTTATCGACATTATTCGACGTCAGTTCTACGTTTTTCTGGGGGTAGATCCTTTGAACGTTGAGCGCCAGACGTCCCAACTATATCTGAGCAACACCTTGACGTCATTGGCATTACTTGACGTCAGTTCTACGTTTTCTCCGGGAAGCTATTTGAACGCCGAGCACGAGACATCCCAACAATGTCCTGAGCAACACATTGACGTCATCGACATTATTCGAAGTCTGTTCTACGTTTTTGTCGGGAGGTTCTTCGAAAATTGAGCGCGAGACGTCACAATAATGTCTGAGCTACACCTTGACGTCATTGGCATTAATAGACGTCAGCTCTACGTTTCCTCCGGGAAGTTCTTTGAACGTGGAGTACGAGACGTGCCAACAATGTCCTGAGGAACACCTTGACGTCATCGACATTAATCAACGTCAGTTCTACGTGTTTTTTTAGATTTGTTGAACGTTCAGCGCCAGACGTCCCAAGCATGTCTTAGCAACACCTTGACGTCATTTGCATTAATAGACGTCAGATCTACGTTTTCTCCGGGAAGTTCTTTGAACGCGGAACACGAGATGTATCAATTATTTCCTGAGCAACAACTTGACGTGTTTGACATTATTTGACGTCAGTTCTACGTCTTTTTGGGAGGTTCTTTAAACGATGAGCGCGAGACGTCCCAACAATGTCTGAATAACACCTTGATCACCCTGAACAAGCGCCTTATAGAGCCCAAGGTCTTGTCACATCACTTTTAAAATTTATGGTTAATATCAGCATTTCTTATTTTGTGCATGTGATCCACCTTTCAACCGGGTTGAGCTGCAGAAATCTCTTACGGTATTATCATTCTCGTGATTGTCGCTTTAGAAAGAATTGCCTAAAAAGCCGAGAATTGAAACAACAAAAACCAGGATTTAGCTCGGAGTCACTGGAGCTGTTTATAGCATTTTAAGCGTTTCTAACTTATTATCAGCGTCTTTGAAGATCTAAGAGAATGATAATAATGTAAGAGATTCTGCAGCTGAGCCAGGTTGAAGGGTGAACAGCATGCACAGTAGCGTAAACGTTGCCATTGACGAGAAATCTTAAAAGTGATATAACAAGTCCTTGGGCACAATAGGACGCTTGTTTAGGGTGACTCTGAATTACACCGAAAATTGTGAAACCTTGGAAGTAGTCGAAATTACTTATCACTAGGGAGCTGAAGGAACACCGTTCTCATGAGTCCTGGAGTGTGGGCCGGGGCGCTTAAGGGATTTAGCAAATGGTCTATTCCGTTCGAATATACATGCTTTCGCAAACATACCTTCGAACAAAGAAGCCAAATTCGGTTGGCTCCACTGTTCCACGGCAGCCTAGGTGGAGACCGTTATCAATTGACATCCCATTCAGTTTATACCTATGCTCGAGGTTATATGTCTTTAAATGCAACGTTATGTCAACGTTGATATAACGTTATCAATTGACATCCCATTCAGTTTAGACGTATACTCGACGTTTAATGATCGTTAAATGGGACATTGTGTCAACGTTTATATAACGTTTTCACATGCCCTCCCGTCCAATTCAGACGTGCACTTGACGTTCTAAGGTCGTTAGGTGGGACGTTATGTCGACGTAAAATCCACCCTTTTTTCCAGACATTAGCTTTTGCATATTTCGTCGAAGTAACCTGACATACAGACTTTCGACGTTCTTTCGACGCGTGGCTTCTGACGTCATCACGTTCTTTCGACATCTTTTCAACGTGTCTGTGCTGCCTGGGTTAAAGGTACATATTATCACTACAAGTAAATGCGGCCGCCAACTATCTGAATTATGCCTTGTAAAACTTTGTGTCGTTTTTATTGTCGATAGGCTCAAAGTGATCTGGGAGGGCCTTAAGTAAACATGTGTTCTGAACGCATATAACTTCTCAAACTTATGGAAATTCGTTAGGTCCTCTTTCATGTGATCAAAAGCAATTGTATCCGTGTGTGCTATACAAAACCAAAATACGCAGGAACGCGTGGCGGAAGGATGAACATTATGCAGGCTGACCGGCAGAGAGTTACCAATTAATTATCTGGATGTTGAGAAGAGTGCGAAATACTATTTTGTTCTTTTTAACAAAAAGTATCAGTTAACAAGGGGATGCTAATTTGCGCATTGAATTGTCCGGCATCTTGTTAAGAACAAACATCAAGAACCAGTCTATGCCAGTTTATCCGGTGTAAGAAAAATGTTCACATGGCTACGTGCTGTACAAAGCCAGAATCGATCTGAGTACGAAGGTGCGTATAACAATTTTGATCAATCTTTTCTGCATGATTCTTCACCTGCATCACAGTGCTGAGATTTAATGATGGTGGTTAGGAAAACAGGCGTTGTAATTGCGGATCAGAGTTGCTATAAAAGGCACACTGAAAGGGCTTGTCCTAAAACTTTCGCGACATTTTGGAACTTTTATTGCATTTTAGGTTAGTTGCTTTGTCATAATATACAGGATGTGGCCACAAGGACTAACACATTTTACACGCCTTGCAAAATTTGAATTCAAAACATTCCTATATAAAATCGAGTATGCGAACGTAGTTTCGCGAAAAGTTTGAGTATTTTTTTTTTAATAGAGGTAAAGTCTGAAGTAGTAAATCATTAAAATAAAGCAAAAACGGTAACCGTGCATTTTCTGTCCTATACCGGATGCTTGTTGTCTTCGCACTGCTTTGTGAGGTTGCTTCTAGGTGTACATTTTTACTATATTTTGTTAAAAGTACTAATTATCACGATTATCTTGCTCATCGCCAGCATCTGTCATTGGTTTTTAGCGTTTTGAGTTCAGCAAGCCACCCGGCAGCGAGCTCATAAACCAGTGTGCAGGCGACAGACAGGCTGGTAGAGGACAAATGTAGAGCCCAGCGCAGATAACTGTTTCATCATCCGCATCCAAACCGCATCCACAATGTTCTTAAAAGATTTTATCCGCACCCGATCCGCATCCGCACACTGTAACCGCAAGTAAACCGCATCCGCAAAATTAGGAACCGCATCCGACTCTCAATGAGCGCTTTCATTTTACATAATAAAATCACGCATGAATAAAAAAGTAAAAAAGAAATGCATCTCGATGATATCCTATTCGCGACTCCAGCGAAATCGACGCCGCGTAGCGGCAGCGCTGAAAAGCTCAGGAGAGGAGGTCGTTTCGATTCTGTCGTCTGCTGTCGCTGCTAGGTTCTCGTAGGCAGCATAGAAACAAATTTCGTTTCCAGTAATTATTTTTTATGATTACGCCGTGTAATTCCTATGCACTGACTAGAAGAAGGTTTCTACCGTCGAAAATTCGCTTTGCTTTCAATTGTAACACTGATTTTACACTGCAGTGCAGGATTTCGTGGTGGTCAGCGTGCTGAACGACGAAACAAACCTCCTTTCGTCCACCATTTTGCCTGAGCAGCGCTCCCTCTATAGTTCGCTGGAGTCGCGATTAGGCCGTATGCTTTCCCTCGTACTGAAACATTTTCGTGTCAGTATAGTGAAATTAATTTCATTGTATTTAAAGAATAAGATATCATCCTTCCAAACACACTTCGCATCGCTGAATAGATAAACTCAGTTATGAGATTGTTTTTGATGTTCGTGACACAGACTCTCTGCCCAGGAGATTCACTCACAAGGAAGGAAATTTTAATATTTATTTTTCGCTATGTAAAACTCACTTTAAGTAGCCGCATATTTTATAAATATGCAAAATAACAAAGGAGAGACTTATAACATTGTGTTATTTTATTTAGGCCAAACAATAAAAAAGTCGAAGAGGAAACGCGCTCACATACCGCAGCAAAGTACTCGTGTATATTGCCGTGCAGACAGCTAACCAAGAAGGCAGCGTGCCCGTGGCCTAACGGTTATCGCGCTTGATTACCACTCAAAGAGCCAAGGGTTCGATTCCTGGCAGCGGACGTACATTTTTGTTTTCTGTGTAACTCTCGCATTCTAGTGAATTTGATGTTCGAATGTTCTATGGCAAATGTTCCAGAAGCCCACGCGTGTACAAAAGGGCTCCGCGTGGCTAGCCGGAGTAAGTCTCGCCCCAGCGCTCGATGCTGCTGTTACGCCAACTTCAACACTCGCGACGCTCTGCTGTTATTTCGTTTCCCTTTTTGTTTTTGGCACACGTTCACCCCATTACACGTTTCCGTTTCCTCATTTATTCTTTTTTTCTCACCTTTTCATTCGTCACATTTTGGTGGAGGTGCGGGGTATCACATCTTCCTGCAGCGTATCCCTCCGAGGGCCCACTGTGCAAGTCAGACACCAAGCACACGAGGGCCCAACGAAGACACTACCAAAGCCTGATCAATTCGACGCAACCAAGGGCTACCCCCGTAAATTGGCGCCCTGCCTGCCAAGGCCAAGCAGTCAACAACCCGGAAGATGAACAGCCAGTCGACGCAGACCGAGACCGCTCCACCCGTCATCTACCTGCCCGCAGCCCAACGAACGTCGACGACCTTCCATGGCGAGGCCCACGAGGATGTGGAGGACTGGCTTCAACACTATGAACGCGTAGCCCACCATAATCGATTGACCACGGAGCAGCGCCTCCAAAACCTCTGCTTCTCTTTGGAGGGTACCGCAAGGCAGTGGTTTGAGAAACACGAGGCTTCACTTACGTCGTGCGAAACCTGCATTGCCGGCCTCAGGGTTACATTCACGAATCAGCACATGTAGACAGCGCGCCGAAGATCGCCTCTGGACAAGAACTCAAGGACCAAACGAAAGCATTACCAGCTTCGTGGAAAATGTCCTGCGCTTGAGTGCCCGCGCTGAACCACAGGCCACCGAGGAGAAGAAGCTGCCCGTGAAGCAGCGTGAAGAGTGAAATCTTCGGCGGTTTTGTCCGACACCCCCCAACGACTGTTGACGACTTTGTAGCGGAAGCCACAGATACTGAGCGTGAACTGTAGGCCCGTGCAAGCCACTACCACCGACGTGCCGGGACTTCTGTTCCGTCGACTGTTGCGTCATCACGGCTTGACCTGGACATCGTCGGTGAGAACAACATTCGGCAGATTATACGTGACGTCGTTCGGGAAGAGCTCCGAAAGCTGCCACCCGGCGCTGACCGAGCAGTATTGTTCTCCATAGCCGAGGCTGTGCTGGAAGAAATCCAGAAAGCCATCCAACCGGAGGCTCCCATCGTCGTGGCCGCCCTCGAGGAACCCACGTTGACTTACGCCGCAGTAGCCCGAGAGCCACCACCTCCTCCTCGCGCCTATGTTGCGCCGCCCCGACGTCAGTCTCCTGCGCCGCAGCACGGCGATGCAGCGACGACCAGGTCCAATACGCCTGCCAAGAGCCCCGCGTATCCCGGAAGACCAACGTGAGACGAACGCCCGACCGACTCCCTCTGTGCTTCCACTGCGGGGAAGCGGACCACATCTACCGGCGAGTTTCACCCCGACGACTCGGGCTGCGCGGGTTCCACCCGAACGACCAGCGAGCCCGTTATGATGAACGCCCTCGGGAGATCGACGAGTACCTTCGACGACCTCAGTCCCCCGAGCCTGCGTCAGCGAAGAGTTCCGGTCGCCGTCGCCACGACGTCCAGCTTCGCCGATGCACCGACCCCAATGTTAAAGCCTGTCGCCCCTCGCTCCTCGCTGGGGAAACTAGGCGCGGCAACTCCTGAAGGTGGAGTTGCCAAAGACGGCCGGCGCCAAGATCCTATACGAACGTCAGAGGGCCCCCACTCGAACACCAACAGAGACCGAAACGACGCTCCTGCAACGGTAAAGAATAAGCTAAACATCGTTATCGACAGCCAGGACGCGTCGGCTCTCGTCGACACCGGAGCAGACTACTCCGTCCTGAGTGGGAGGCTCTCCAAACGCCTTCGGAGAATCACGACGCCGGGGGATGGCCTACAGATACGGACCACCGGGGGACATATTATCACGCCAGTCGGAAGATGCACTGCTCGCGTCGAGATTCACGGCGACACGTGTCCGGTAAGTTCGTCGTTCTACGAGACTCTTCGAGTGGCGTTGTCCTCGGAATGGACTTTCTCTGCGAGTATGGCGCCGTCATCGACCACAGAGCAAACCGGTTGACGCTACGAAAACCTGTTTCCCCACCGGAGGAACCCAAAGCGGCGTCGTCCGCGGTCTGAGTCCTCACAAGCCACGAGAACTTACCGCCGCAGTCGAATGTTTTCGTACCCGTTGGGATCACTGAAGTTTTCTGCGGTGACTTTCTGCTTGAGGGAAGCGTCCAGTTGCTTCTAGGAAGAGGAATAAGCGTCGCAACAGGAGTAGCTGAACTTCAGGATGGGCGCACTGTGGTCCTCGGGACGAACTTCTGACAGGAGGCTTAGCACCTTACGAAATGCACCGCCGTGGATCACGCCGAGGAACTCAAGGACTCAACCGCAATCGCCGGGATATCAGAAGACCTCTCTTCGTGGACACGCAAGACAACGCCGCCTTCGCAATTCAGCATCGATTCAACCCTGCCTATCGGACAGCGACGATAACTCAGTGACCTTCTCGCCCAGTTCAATGAGTGCTTCTCCAAGTCGTCAAAGGTACACCGCACGAATTGTACAAAGCATCGAATAGTTACTGACGAGGATGCGCGTACTGTTCACAAGAGGCAGTACCGTGTCTCTGTGAAATAGAGACTAATCATCCAGAAGCAGGTTCAAGGAATGCTCGACGACGACGTCATCCAGCCCTCAAACAGTCCGTGTGCTTCACCGGTAGTCCTGGTAAAAAAAGAAAGACGGGACTCTACGGTCCAGCATGGACTATCGTCGACTGAACGCCGTAAAAAAAAGGACGTCTACCCGCTGCCACGCATCGACGACACTCTGGACTGGCTGCGCCAGGCCCGATACTTTTCGTCGATGTACCTAAAGAGTGGGTACAATCAGATCGAGATCGACGAATGGGATCGTGTGAAGGCTGTACGAACTTGCATTGATGCCGTTTGGACTGTGCGCAGCACCGGGAATCTTCCAGCGCGTAATGGATACCGTCCTTTCCGGCTTGAAATGGCTAAGCTGCCTCGTCTACCTCGACGACGTCGTGGTATTCGCAAGTGACTTGGGCGAACACCTGAGACGTTTGCGAGCCGTGCTACAGGCTACCCAGAATGCTGGACTGACACTAACGCCATTAAAATGTCGGTTCGCTCACGGCAAGCTTAAATTTCTGGGCCATGTCGTGAGTGCTCGGGGTGTAAGCCCTGACCCTGAAAAAACATCCGCTATCGCCGAAGTTCCCAAGCCATGAGACAAGAATGCCGTACGACAATTTCTTGGGCTGTGCGCTTGCTACAGACGTTTCGTCGCGATTTTGTCACAATATCTGCACCGCTCACGCATCTGACGAAGGACGACGTGAACTTTCAGTGAGAGGAGGAGCAAGAACAAGCGTTCAACAAACTGAAGGAAAGACTCCAGTCACCTCCTATTCTCGGAGACTTCGATCCATCAGCGGAAACGGAAGTTCACACGGACGCCAGCAACTCAGGACTCGGGGCGGTACTCCTTCAAAAACAAAACGGAGCAGAGAGGGTGATCGCTTACTTCAATCCGGGCACTGTCCAAGACAAAGAAATATTACACAAAGACTGACAAGGAATGTCTCGCTGTCATCTGGGATTGTAACAGGTTGCAACCGTACCTGTACTACCACGCTCTCTGTTGTCTCGCCAACCACAAGGACCCTTCAAGACGCCTCGCTCGCTGGAGTATTCGACTGAAAGTATTCGACGTAACTATTGTGCGTAAACCTGGCCGCAAGCATAACGACGCCAACTGTTTGTCTAGGGCCCCAGTGGAATCTCCTCCGGACTTCACCGACAATGACGATGACGTCCGTTTTCTCGGCGCAGTTACAGATACCGACATGGCAGAACTTCAACGAGACAACACCGGAACTTCGCACCGTGATCGACCACCTCGAATGTCAAGGAAGTACAGTCTTATTGGCCGAGACTTTAGAAAACCGTCCATCTGCACAAACGGTTGTGCCATGAGTGCCAACAACGTAAGAAACTTCCGACGAAGCCAGCAGGATCGCAAAACTCGTCAAACACAAAGTTGGGCACGAAGTTCGCAGAGCGTGCTGATTGGACTCTCGCGACGTTGGCGTCACGCGGGACGAGATGTCAATCATCCAAGCTCTTTCGGTGCTCAAATTCCAGCGAGAATGTTAGGCACAAAGTTGTAGCGAGCTTCATCGGAGCGCGCGCGAGCAACATCGTGGGGCCATCCCATTGAACGGCTGCTCTGATGACGTTGCGCCCGCGTGTCTCTACATCCCTACGCCTCGATAGAGTCAATGAAACGTAGATTGTACCTAGGCGGGCTGTAAATACTCTGAACTTTCTCGTAGCAAGATCGTCGTTTGTGGAAGTCATTGCTGACGACAAAGTGACGTTTCACAACTTTGGGAAGGAGTTATTTGAGGCCAAAATCTTCGCTTCAAAATCGAGGCGAAGATTGAACTTTGTGATATTGTGGAGCCGTGCGCGGTGTATGCGGTTTTAGAGCTCATCTTCCGCCACTGTCAACAACGTCACCGGGGTCACCCACAGGCGTTATGTATAGAGACGTCGGTAATGACTGAGAGATGGGGGCCGACGGGGGATAAAGAGAAAAAGCTGTGGGAAGGGGAAGAGAAACGTATAGACCTTTTTCGCATAACCTCAAACCAGCCAGTAACTGACGTACCCTCGACCTGGTGCATTTTTGGATTGCCCGCTGACACAGGGTATGCAACCGCCAAGGGCATGGGCGAAAAGGCTTAAAAACGGACGTCGTGCATGAGTTAGTTCCGAGTGCTCCTTTTTACCGTGCTGCAATTTCCAAACATTTACGGTTTTCTGGCTACCACTGCGTGGTCGTCGGATGGATAAATAATTTTAAAAAGCATAAGAGCAATAGCAGAAAGTGTGCCATGAGCACAAGAACCTGCAGCGCGAGTGTGGCTGCAATGTTATCGAGCTTCGCATTTTCCCCAATAATCCTTATTTATGAAGTCAGTCGATTGCGAGCTTGAATCGCGAGAGATTTGTATCACACTCAACGTCACGTTTAAGCTCACGACCACTTCGTTTACGACAAGAGGACCGATTTTAATTCCCGGTGCAGGTGGTCCAATTAGGTTATTACTGCAAGCCCCATGGTATGTGAAATTTATAAAAAAAAGTCTACATGCCACCACTCGAGATGGAGCTATCAAATGCCAAGAGCTTACCTGCATAGACTACATTAAACGGCTAATATATTCTTTCGTTGTGGAAACTCAATCAAAACACCCCACCGTCTTCGTCGTCGTTCTCTCGAGGAGGCAAGGTGATGGCCTGTGAGTAGCCAGCTGGATTCAACCGGACAAGCTCCAACCAAGTTATTGCAGCCCACCATAGCCAAGTCTAGCCAAGTTCCCCCCATACCCACACCGTTGCCTACCGAGATAGCTGTGCTGCAAGAACTAGCCGGTATTTCTTTTTCTAAGCCGCTAGACGGCGTCATCGGCGCCGCAATTCTCAAGATGGCGGCGCCGTTAAAGAAAAGGTCTATAACCAACAAAGACGCACACTCAAATAGGGGTCAGGAAGGGCCGTAGAAATTGTTCGGGAGTGAGAGAAAGAGAGAGAGGGGGTGGGGTGATAGTAATGAAGAGGAGGATATCCCTTCCCCCGAAGTTTAAGAGCGCAACTCTTATGCGCCCGTTTCAAGCTTGAGCGGCGTCGCCGTCGGCGTAACCGCGCGCGTGTTGCATTATGGGACGTTTTTGCACTAAATGTATTTGGGAAATTGACGTCACGTGATTTTAACACCAATTAGGTTTCCCGGCTAAATGAGAGGGGAGCAGGATAGGAGGAGGGGGGGGGGTGGAGGGGCATACCCTCCCCTCCGTACCCTCCCCTCCTCCTGCTCAGGAGCTGCGCTTTAATTCAACATTACAGAGAACTCTAAACGTCTGTCTTTTTTTTTATTATAACTCTCTGAAATGCAATAGTCCGGGGCCGGGGCGATATCCCCCCCCCCCCCCTTATGCCCTTTGCGCCCACTTTTTCGACGCCATTTGAGGGGGGGGGGTTGAATTGCCTCCTCCCCGTTCTTCTGTTTTGACAACCCTGCTTAGAGGCGTTCCAACTGAGCGATGACGGGGAACAGCACAGCGTGCAATTTTCGAAATTATGGTTCTAAAGACTCTGGAATTAAAACGGGGCGCGTTCCATGAACTTAGGAGCGGCCATGACAGACTTTCAATCGAGAGGCTCGTGCCAGGGCTCGTTGTGTGCAGGCGCGTTCAGTGACGTGCTTTATAGTTCATAACTTTGACATAAGGGTCAGGATCATCAGTTGTGACCGACAAATTTGATGGTGCGTGTTCGAGTCGACGGAGAAAAGTTTGGTTGTGTACGATGAAAGCTTGGTGTCCTCGCGTTCTCGAAACATCACCGTAAATATTGACAAACTTACATTACTCTTATTTCAGTTGATGAACGCAGAATTAATCCCAGTTTGGCTAATCTTTGAAAGTCCATCATAAAATACTTCTATCTCCCGCTGATGGGGGACAACTGCCCGGAAGCGAAATCCGTCCAAAGATTGATAATGCTACTCGGCTCTTAGTGGCCCAGCCACGTCGGGCTACACTCTAATCAAATTCAAAAGTCCGAGATAAATAAAAGAGACGACAGGGACGTCTTTTAATAAATTCTGCTTTATGGGCGAAAATAAGAACGATATCAGACTATCAACTTTGACGGTGTTGACTCCCAAGCCTCCGCTGTGCTTTTTAGAGACCATCAAGGTCGCAGCTGATAATCTTGATCGTAGTACATTATACGTATACGAACCACGTTCGTCTCCGCGTGCTTTCTCGTGCTGCTCTAGCTCGGCGCCTAGGGACTAGTAGGGATGTTTCGCCCTTGCAATGAAAAACGTCACGAAGATACACAAATTTGCGGGTTTTTGAGAAACAAAACTTCGCTGCAATCTTTAGGCTCCTCCCCCCGCTATGTCATAACACAAAGAAAGTTGTGTCTGACAAGTTTAGCGACCCAGGGTAGCTGAACTCGACAAACCCAAAGTTGGGGCCGAAGTTCGCAGAGCGTGCTGATTGGACTCTCGCGACATTGGCGTCACGCGGGACGAGATGTCAATCATCCAAGCTCTCTCGGTGCTCAAATTCCAGCTAGAATGTTAGGCACAAAGTGGTACCGAGCTTCATCGGAGCGCGCGCGAGCAACACCGTGGGGCCAGCCGATTGAACGGTTGCACTGATGACGTCGCGCCTGCGTGTCCCTACATCCCTACGTCGCGATAGAGTCAAAGAAACCTAGATTGTACCTAGGAGGGCTGTAAATACATAGGTTGCACTGACGCAATTTGGTCCTCCTTTCTGGTGGCCGAACTTCCTCGAGCGTAGCCTTTACTGTGCATATTCTACGAGCAGCACCGAGCGTCGCGAGCGAGCGGAAACGAGTGAGCACAGCTTCATTATACTTCGTTTCACTTTATCTGCGAGCGAAGCCAAAGCTAGAAGCGCGAGACCAGCGCTTTTTGCGTTTCTGCCCAGCTCGCGCGCTCGAGCAAAGCCTGAAGGCACGGAGCTTACGGGCTCGCGCTTCCAGCTTTGCCTTAGCTCGCACGCAAGGTAAAACGAAGTATAACAGCAGGTTTTGGCCACCAGAAAGGAGGAAGGATATGACGTCACGTGCAACCCATGTATACTCTGAACTTTCTCGTCGCAAGATCGTCGTTTGTGGAAGTTACTGCTGATGACAAAGTGACGTTTCACAACTGGGAAGGAGTTATTTGAGGCAAAGATCTTCGCTTGGGAATCGGGGCGAAGATTAAACTTTGTGATATTGTGGAGCCGTGCGCGGTGTATGCGGTTTTAGAGCTCATCTTCCGCCACTGTCAACAACGCCACCGAGATCACCCACAGGCGTTATGCATAGAGACGTCTGTAATGACTGAGAGATGAGGGGGCGACGGGGAATGGCGATAAAAAGTCGGGAAAAGGAAAAAAAAAGGTATAACCAACACAAACACACACTCAAATAGGATCAGGAAGGCCCGTAGAAATTGTTCGGGAAAGAGAGAGAGATAGAGGGGGGGGGGTGAAAACAGTGAAGAAGGAGGATATCCCTTTCCCCGAATTTTAGAGCGCAGCTCTTAGGCGCCCGTTTCCGGCTTGAGCAGCGTCGGCGTCGGTGTCGGCGTCGCCGTCGGCGTAACCGCGCGTTGAATGCAACCTGAGTCAACCTGGGGCAAGCTGGGGCAACCTGGGGCAACCTGGGGCAACCTGGGGCGGTCACGTGACCCCCCCCCCCCCCCCCGAGGTCACGTGACCCCCGTGAGGGGACGAGAAGGAAGGATGAGGAGGAGGTGAAGGAGAAGGAGGGGGTGGAGGAGGAGGATGAGCGGAAGAGAGGAGGAGGAGTAGCAAGCAGAATCGCAAGGGAGGAGAAGGGAGACGGGGTATACCCTCCCCTCAGTACCCATCCCTCCTCCTCCTCAAGAGCTGCGCTCCAATTCGGCGTTACAGGGAGTTGTAAACGGCTTTCACTTTTTTAGATCGCAACTCTTTTGCGCCCGTTTCGAGCATAGCGGCGTCGCCGTCGGCGCAACCGCGCGCGCGTTGCATTATGGGACGTTCTTTCACTAAAATTACCTGGGAAATCGACGTCACGTGATTTTAACACCAATTAGGTTTCCCCGCTTAATGAGAAATGAGCAGGATAGCAGGAGGGGGGTGGAGGGGCATACCCTCCCCTCCGTACCCTCCCCTCCGTACCCTCCCCTCCTTTTCCTCAAGAGCTGCGCTTTAATTCGACATTATACAGAAGTGTAAACGTCTGTCATTTGTTTTATCAAATTCTCTGAGATGCTATAGTCCGGGGCTGGGGCGATATCCCCCCCTTACACCCTTATGTCCTTTGCGCCCTCTTTTTCGACACCACTTGGGGGGGGGGTGAATCGCCCCCCGCCCCGCTCTTCTGTTTTGACGACCCTGCTTAGAGGCGCTCCAACTGAGCGATGACGAAAAACAGCACAGCGTGCAATTTTCTAAATTATGGTTATAGAGGTTCTGGAATTAAAACGGGGCGCGTTCCAAGAACTTACGAGCGGCCATGACAAACTTTCAATCGAGAGGCTCGTGCCAGGGCTCGTTGTGTGCAGGCGCGTTCAGTGACGTCCTTTTAAAGTTCATAACTTCGACGTAAGGGTTAGGATGATCGGTTGTGAACGACAAATTTGATGGTGCGCGCTCGAGTCGACGGTGAAAAGTTTGGTTGTGTACGATGAAAGCTTGGTGTCCTCACGTTCTTGAAACATAACCGTCAATATTGACCAAACTGCCATTACTCTTATTTCAGTTGATAACCGCAGAATTAATCCCAGTTTGGCTAATCTTTGAAAGTCTATCAAAAAATTATTTTATTTCCCGCTGATGGGGGACAACTGCCCCGAAGCGAAATCCGTCCAAAGATGGACAATGCTACTCGGCTGGTAGTGGCCTAGCCACGTCGGGCTACACTCTGATCAAATTCAAAACGCCGAGATAAATAAAAGGGACGGCAAGGACGTTTTTTAGTAAATTCTGCTTTATCGGCGGAAATAAGAACGATATCAGACTATCTACTTTGACGGTGTTGATTTTAAAATGCAATTAGCCAAGCCTCCGCTGTGCTTTCTAGAAACCATCAAGGTCGCAGCTGATAAGCTTCATCGTGACATTGTACGTATACGAACGACGTTCGTCTCTGTGTGCTTTCTCGTGCTGCTCGGCGCCTAGGGAGTGGTAGGGAATTTTCGCCCTTTCAAGGAAAAACGTCACGAAGATCTACGGATCTGCGGGTTTGTGAGAAAAGAAAACTTCGCTGCAATCTTTCGGCTCCTCCCCCTGCTATGTCATAACACGAAGAAAGTTGTGTTTGACGAGTTTAGCGATCCAGGACTCCCGCAGCCGATAGCTGCTTCAACTACTCTCTTCCAGCAGGTCGGAATGGATTTACTTGGGCCGTTCCCAACACCGACTCAAGGAAACCGGTGGATTATTGTCGCGACCAATTATCTTGCACGAGACGCCGAGGCGGAAGCCCTTCCATCGGGAACAGCGGTTGAAGTCGCCAAGATTTTTGTGGAGTCCATTCTCCTTCGACACGGCGCACCTGAAGTGCTAATCACAAATCGAGGGTCATCTTTTTGGCACATCTGACCCACGCGGTTCTTCGGCTTAGTCAAATCAGCCATCGACGAACCACTGCTTATCATCCGCAGACTAACGGGCTAACGGAGCGGGTCAACAAGACGATCGCCGACATTATCTTCATGAACGTCGACGTAGAGCACAAGACGTGGGAAGAGGTGTTACCGTACGTTACGTTTGCGTACAACACAGCAGTTCAAGAAACCACTGGAATGACTGCGTTTCAACTGGTACACGGCCGCGTGGTTACCATCTTGCTCGACGCCGTGCTGCCTCACGTGCCAACCGAAGATGGCAACGACGACGCTCAACTGATCTCTCAAGGAGCGGAGGAAGCTCGTCAACTTGCAAGAATCAAGATTCAAAACCAACGGCGATTCGACGCACGTCGGTATAACCTTCGTCCCCGGGACGTCCACTTTTAACCCGGAGACCGGGTATGGGTGTGGACACCGATACGGCACCACGGACTCAGCGAGAAGCTTCTGAAACGCTTTTCCGGACCCTACAAGTTTATCCGGCGCCTCGGCGATCTGAACTACGAAGTTCTTCCCGACGGAACGCGGCCATCTGCAAGACGCCAGCCACGATCCGAGGTGGTGCACGTCGTCCGACTTCAGCCTATTACGAACGATTGAACTTTGGACTCTCGTCAAAAAGTAAACTGTGAACTGTGGCTGACGATTCTGCTGTCCTTTTGTTGCGAATTTGTGTTTTCTGTTTGTGCTGCACCGGCACGATGCATTTTTTGAAAGGCGGAATGACTCCGCGCGCGGAGCTGACCAAGTAGGCACCGCGCCCGTGGCCTAACAGCTACCGTGCTTGATTCCCACGCAAAGGGCCACGGTTCGATTGCTGGCAGTGGACGTGCATTTTTATTTTCTCTGTCTTGCATTTTAGTGAATTTGGATTGAACAGTGAATTTAACTCTCGCATTATAGTGAATTTCTGGGAACCCTACGGCGTATTCGAGGCCCCAATGCTCAAGGCGCCGAATGTTCTACGCCGAATGTTCCAGAAGCCAACCTGTGTACAATGGAGGACTTTGTTAGTTGTAGCACGAGAGTGGCGCCCTCCCGCACCCCTAGCGCCGCATAGCAGGCGCCGTCCGAAATTCCGCGCATGCGCCGTGGGCGGACTCGCTCTTCCAGCTTGGGAACACACCCTCGTTTTGTCGTCTGCAAGGCTTGGAGCGGAGGACGCCACAGCGCTTGCCAATGATCGCTAAAAGCGGTTTTGTGTTCAGCCAAGTAAAGAAGAAAGAGCCGATTGGCGCTGATGTAGCATTCATGGGCTCCCGCTTTCAGAGATCTCAATCACCGGCCAAATGAATGATCCAAGACTGATTCTGGTCTCAATCAACGCAGTGTCTTGCGGGGAACAAGTGCACACCATCATCCAGAGCGTGAGTGACGTTTCCTCGGAAATATCTCCTCTCGAAGTTCCCAAGCGACGGCCGCTACGCTAAGCCTAACCAGGTACGCAGCATTTTACCCGGTGCTCCCGCGGTAGGCTTATCCACGTGAGCCTTGGCCCCAAGCCACCTCAGGCTCACAATCCAAGAATGGCAACTGCGATGGAGGCAAGCGATTTTACGAGCATCGCCCTCTAAAAAGACCAACCCGAACGAGACGACTGGGTAGAAATACGCAGGCAAAGATCCAAAAAGCTCAAGCTACAATATACCGAGGCCACAGTCTCAGGCTCTCAACCGACGCCGTAGAGGGCCCTAACTAGAAAACCAAACCTTCCTTCACTCCCTCAAGACGATTTCAAAATTATTATTTGCCCGCGAGAAGCTTTGATTGTTGCCAACCTCGAGACTATCAGCCTATCTCGAGCCATCGCGGAGAAAACTCAGCAACATGCCAGCGACCAACCCAACTCGATAACATTCCAAATCCGCATGGACACAATACAAAATATCGTCATCGCAAGCACCCCGAGTGAAGACCTCGCCCGACACATCAGAGACATTCCAACCCTACGTTTTGGTGACAACGAATATGAAGTTACCGCGTATATTGCCTCCCCCGACGACTCGGCTCGCGGCTTGGTGCGTGGCATGCCGCCCGGCACCACTGGCCAAGAACTAATAGACAATCTCTACTCGCCAGGCTACGAGATTTTTTCAGCCCGTATGATCGGAAAAACACCGACAGCACTTATACTTTCACCGGCAAGAAATTACCGAAATATGACATCTTCGAGCACGCAGCACTTCCATGCAGTTGGTATCTACCCACCCGTCATGCCTGCTACATATGCCACGAGATCGGTCATCGCGCCATTGTGTGCCCAACCCCAGGCACTGTTAAGTGTGTGACGTTTCCAATCTTACGAAAGGCCACGAGTGTACGCTCCAATGCGCTCTCTGCACAGCCGCCCGCCCCACGGGTTCCAAGGAGTGCCCTAAAAAGCTGGCTCACCGCCCAACAACATATGTCTCGAAACACCGCCAAAGACGAAAGGACACACGCGTTAATTCCCAGTCACGCTTCTGCTGCAGAGGGCCACAAAGAAAAGGACTGAGTCAACGGTCCTCCTCGAGACCAAGGTCCGATTCCAGGCCACGATCAATCAACCCACAATGCGGCAAGGAACCAGCGGCACTCGGTCAGCCACGAGGCCACAACACGGTGAGCTCGGCAGCGCGGCTATTCCCACAAAACAACTAAACGAAGCAGACCACTCCCTCTTCAACTATTCTCTGCGCGCCAAATGTTAGTCAGAAGCTAACCGAACTTTTAAACCAGTTAAAGGAACTAAGGGCTGAGAATCAACAACTTAATGAAAGAGGAGAGTCGGCAACTTAGAGAGGAGAATAGGAAACTCGAACACTCCTCGCAACCTGAAGAAACTCTCCACCCCCAGACCCCACCCAGGTCATACCCGCAATCAAACCATAACCGGGATAAAAACAGCCTCCTCAGTGTCAGCTTCCAAAGACGTGGCTGTAATCCCCGAACCCACTGCACCCCACTCTCGCGAATAGAAACGTGACTAGGACTCGTACAATCACAACAACAAATGCAGCAGCAAATCACTCGAATCCGGCAGCAAATGCAACTGTCCCAACAGCAGTCCCAACAGCTGCAAGAAATGAAGCAGGCCTTCCAGAACCTTCATACTCTCAATACGGCTAAAGATACCGACCACGCCAACTGCGAAAAAGCAAAACTAGTACCCAACCTAGAATCCCCGTCCCTTCCTCCTCATACACCCGGTCATGATGAATAATCAGGCCCACCAAAATCCCCACAACCTAACCATTTGGCAATGAAACCGTCGCATGTACAAACAAAAACATGGCTTCCTTCGTCAATATATATGCGATGCTGAAACCCCCTGATGTCATATCAATTCAAGAAACCGGATCGGTCCTATCCCAATCCGGCGCTAACAATCATTCACCCTCCGCCGATAGTAGAGTCGCCACACTCACTGCAAAATCACTCACCACTGTTCTGCACCAAATTGATGGCAGCAACATCGATCATAACCTTATCGAGATCCTGCCTGCAAAAAGGGGTCAGATGAGTATTTTCGTGCTTAATGTCTACAGTCCATCACGTCGACGAAAGGAGACTTCTGCCTACATACTCGCCGCGACCTTGAAACTAGCCAAGCAGAACGGGTTTGTCGTCCTGGGCGACTTTAACGTGGCGCACCCAGCTTGGGGGTACGGCAAGGCGACGGTGAAAGGCAATAAATTGCTGGAGCTCATCCATCATCAGGGCCTCACAGTTCACACACCCTGCCTGCCCTACCAGGGTTGGTAACAGTGCGTCGCGTGACACGTGCCCTGACTTGACAATGACCAAGAGGCTCGCAGACGCTGAATGGTGCAACAACGAGGAAACGCTCAGAAATGACCACTGCATTCTCATCACTACGGTCCCCCTTATTCGCAAGAACTGCTACATCAAGAAGATACGGCTCGTTAATTGGGATGAGTTTCGTAAGAAGAGAGAAACCACTTCCACTTCGGAGATCACTTCCTTCGACGACTGGGTGAGCACTCTACAACACGACGTCTCCGCTCATGCCAAAGATATCATGTTAACCGACGAACGACAAGCCGTTGACCCCCACTTACTTCATATGTGGGAAGCTCGTCGAAGCTTGATTAAGCGATGGTGTTGGCAGAAACACAACAGACCCTCAAGATTCGCAAAGCAATGCTCACAGAGGAGGCCGCTCATTACGCTGTGGACCTAATGCAACAGAACTGGCAATAGTTCTGCAACCGCCTTTAGGGCACCCTGGGCACCGCCAAAGCCTGGTCCAAGCTGCTCCACATGCTTGACCCCAACAAGAGCAAGTCAGCCACCCGGCATATCATTACAAAAGTCTTGCATCAATATCTAGAGACAAAGAAGGACATTCTCGATGCTCCGCGGGACAAGTACATAGGGCAACAACATCCGCCCTCTCTGCCCGTGGAATATCGTGGTGCCCCCAACGCGGACCTTGATAATCCCATCCCTTTGGCCGAAGTGAATCAAGCCATCCAGGCTCTTACCCGGAATACCACCCCCGGTGCGGACAAAATTACAAATCGTATCATTCTAAACCTAGACGACCCTTTTATTCAAGCCGTCACCAATTTCTTTAATCAGCATTGGGAGGAAGGCACATTACCGGCAGCGTTGAAACATACCGATATCATCCTGATCCCCAAGACCGTCAAACCACCCAAATTTAAGAACCTGAGGCAAATCTCTCGCACTTCATGTATCGGAAAGCTATTCGATCACATGATACTCAACCGGCTCTAGCCAAACATCGAGAACAACAATCTTTTACCACCGACAATCTTCGGCTTTCGTTCGCACCTCAGTACGCAAGGTATCTTCCTCCAACTACACGAGAATATCAATCAACACGTCTCCGCTCACAGCACTAGAGCCATCCTGGCGCTGGATCTGAAGGTGGCATTTGACAATGTGAGTCACGACATCATACTTACTAATCTCAGTGATCTCAACTGTGGTCGACGCACCTTTGCTTACATTCAAGCATTTTTACAAAACCGCACCGCCACGATTGGCATTGGCAACCTTCGGACCCAACCTCTCCCCATTTCCAACAGGGGAACGCCTCAAGAAGTGGTTCTGTCGCCTATGTTGTTTAACGTGGCGATGATGAAGCTCCCGGCCCAACTCGCGGAAATGGGTCTTTCACGCCATCTACGCCGATAACATTGCTATCTGGGCCACTTCCGGCTCTTACGGGGAAGTCCAAGATGCCTTACAGCGCGCGACCGACGTGGTTCAACGGTGTGCACGTGGTGGTGGTCTGCATTGTGCGCCCAAAAATTCGCCACTGCTCATTGTAAAGAAGAGATGCCGGAACATTCCCTATGACCCGCCATAGCTTACTCTAACACTCGAGAATCAAGTCATTCCGCAAGTGACGTGCATTAGGATTTTCGGCCTCTTTTTCCACCAAGACGGCGGAGTATCACACGCGCTTCAACCTCTCACGCATACCACGAATCAAATCCTTCGTATGATGGAACGAATTGCCAAGAAACGACACAGCCTGAAAGAGGAAGAAGCTACCCGTCTCATCCAGGCACTCATCATTAGCCGTGTAACCTACTCTGTCCCCTACCTCACCCTCAAGCCTCGGGAACAAGAAAAACTCGAAGTACTAATTCGTCGGTCTTTTAAACAAGCCCTTGGTCTTCCACCCGGCGCCCCGAGGTCACGCCTCCTGTCTTTCGGCATTCGCGATACTGTCGAAGAGCACATTGAAACACACCTTATCAGTCAACGCGAAAGTATCACGCTAACACCTGCAGGCAGGCAGGTTCTAACTAGTCTGGTCTATCCGATTTAAACCTTGGGCCACAATGAAACGATTCCCCTCACTGCTGCTTATCGTACCAAAATTTTTGTTGCCCCAATACCCCAAAACATGCACCCCGAGTTCCATCAGGGGAGACGACAGGCTCGTGCCCGCGCTCTTTAGAAGAAACTTCAATATACCCGCCACGTCAGTACAGTGACGCCGCCAGTTACAAGGGTCGACTGGCAATGGCCGTCAGCGTTATTGACGAAGACATGTGGGAAGTGAACACTGAGACCGTTCCTACGTCTCTCCTACTTGAGGCAGACGAAGCAGCAATGGCGCTCGCTCCCCGCAGGGGGCACCTGTGAAAGCAGGTGTTTGGTGAGTTGCGTAAACCACGGACCCCGAGCGATGCGGGTTCGCCCGCCCACGTCTGGCTGTGTGTGGCTCTCCCGTGTCTGGGCAAAAGGGCATCGTGGTGGTTGAGCCGAGCCCGGGGTAGCTTTGGGCCCTTTGGGGCCCCCCGGGCGAGGCAATACGCCACTTCGGCCCCCGCTTCTCATAGACGGGAGTCCTGGTAAGGCCCGGCCAGGACGTTGAGTCTAGTCGCCACTTCTTCTGCTATCCCCTCCCTTCTTTCACCTTTGTCTTTTTCTCCTTTTCACTCTTCTCATTTCTCTTCTTTCCTTTTTCAACTCCTTTGGCGGCAAGGGCTAACCTTGGGTGGTGACAGATACTCTCGTCCAGATCCACATTTGGTTATAGTTTCTGGGTAGTGCTAATAGAGTAATGCTTCCAGCAAAGCCATATTTGTTATAAGATGTTACCTATTCCCTCGTTGGGCTCCGTGGTGGGCGGCGCGCCACAGATTCCGAACACCCTTTGCCTTTTTATGGCGTCCCTCTCTTCTACACCGCGAGCAGAGCGACCCCCTAAAAGGGTTCGCCCCGGTCCCCTGCTTTTGCAAAAGCCAAAGGACCCGACACCTTTTCACGTTTTCTTGTACTTCATGCTACAAACGACAGTCTACCGTGTTCAAAGATGTCACCTTTTCTTGTCTCTAAGGTTCTAGAGCAGACGATCGGAAAGAATTACAAGGCAAAAAACCATGCTGGGGACCTACTCGTTGAGGTAGAAAATAAAACTCAAAGCACAGCATTACTCAAGTTGACAAACTTAGGTGAACTCTAAGTTTTTGTAACCCCGCACCGCGCTTTGAATACTGTCCGCGGCGTCATCTCTGAAGATGACCTCCTTCAGTGTAATGACAAGGAAATCCTTGAAAATCTGCGTCGGAGTGCTGTTGTAGCCGTGCGGCGAATCACCCTACGACGAGACGGACAGGAGATACCAACCCGACACCTAGTCCTGACTTTTGAAGTTCACTGTCTGCCTTCCCCCGTGAAGACAAGGTATCTAAACTGCAGAGTTCGTCCTTTCGTTCCGAACTCACAGCGGTGCTTTTGTTGCCAGCGTTTTGGGCATGGTCCCCGAAACTGCCGCGGCCGAGAAACTTGTGCGAAATATAGAGCCACTGACCACGACGCTGGCATATGTGAAAACGACCATAAATGCATAAACTGTAGTGGACCACACCCCGCATTTTCACGCATATGTCCGAAATGGAAGGAAGAAAAATAGATAATTACATTTAAGGTCAAACACAATCTCAGCTACCAAGACGCTAGAGAACAGCTTCCCTTCAAGGCAAGGGGTTCATGTGCCGAGGCAGTGCGAAGGGGACCCCCAATGTCCATGGCATTTGTGGAGACGCAGACTTCCCCGGAAGACCTGTCATCTCCACTAGGGTCCTCTTACGTACGTCCGAAGACGGTGGGCAACCTACCGCCTTCATGCTACAATGAGGTTGCTGTGCCCTCTAAGGAAGGACCTACACCCTCCAAGGAGCTAGACGTGCCGTCCCCGGCACCTGCTGACCCTTCTGGCCGGGGTCGGGCGCTGCTACTCCGTGCCTCTGGCAGCTCTTCAATGCCCGGGTGGTCAGATTCACCTCTGCCGGCCTAAGTATTTAAGGTCTCATTGAATGAGAAAACGGATGTGAGCATCCCGCTCTCCGATGAGGACCTTCCTCCCTCTAGATAAGGGTCTGCTTCCTCGGCAAATGCGAGGCTGAAGAACGGCCTAAGGACACTGCAATAAATAAAAACATCCCACGAATTGTGGCACCAAAAGCCACATAAACTACATTTCACAATTTTTGTATAACACACTTATTGAAGCGTTTCCTATATTGAAGATAAATGTCTTTCTTCCTTCAGTGGAACTGCAGAGGCCTCCTGCCTAACTACGATGACGTGAGCTATCTTTTAGAGGATCAGCGGCCCATTGGATGTTGCTTACAGTAAACGCACCTAAAAACCACCCACACTAATGTTTTAAAACACTTCCAGGTGTTTCATAGGGACCGTACACGTGCAGCTCGCGCAGCTGGAGGTGTTGCGGTGGTTGTGCAACGTTCAGTTTCTTCTAACGAGGTATCCCTGCAGACTTCACTGGAGGCAGTGGCTACACGCATTTTATTCGATCGAATAATTACAGTCTGTTTTTTGTATGTACCTCCCAATTAACAGTTACATATGGAGGAGCAAGAAGACCTTGTTAATCAACTTTCTTCAGCTTTTTTACTTTATGAAGATTTTAACGCACACAATCCCCTGTGGGGTAGTGACAGACGGGATTCCAGAGTTGCCCTTGTTGAACGTTAATTGCTTTCTGCGGGATTGTGCCTGCTAAACACAAATGAATCTACATATTTTACCTGAGCAACTCACACTTTGACTTCCATTGAACTATCTTTTTGTCACCCATCATTATTCCCACTGCTTTCATGAAAGGTCATCCCGAATACTCATGGAAGTGACCACTTTCCCATCATCTTAGAATTTAACCATCTTCACATGACAGTCCCAACGCGCTCTCCTCATAATAACTTTCAGGGCGCCGAAAATACACATGGACAAGAAAGGAGACGAAACAAGGCGCACTCGCAACTAGCGTTTATGAAAAAACCACTCTCTTATATGCTCATGGCAAACAACAGAGTCATACTGCACAGTCATACAACATCCGGTGTAGCCCCCTTCGTAAAAAAGTGTGCTCTTTTGCCGATAGTGACACAGACGTGTCACTAATGCAATCCTTGCCTTTTTCTTTTATTTCGAAGGCCTCGTGCAGCTCCCTCGATATCCGATCAGCGTATCTGGCCAAAAACCTTGTGTCACTGAATGACGGTGTGCTTGAGCAACGGCTGCAATGCATGGCGAGGTGTCCCGACGGGGTAGCCCGTGTGGCCGCCGCATGTTCGCGAAATTTTGCGCGAAATTCAGACTGCATTATCGAATACCTAAGTGATGAAGAACACGGAATGCGCAGCGCTTTTTTGATCGACGTTGTAGATCTGTTTTATTCGATTGAGCACAAGCCCCTGTTTGAGTCGGTCAGAGAGTGCATTGAACGAAACGGTGTTCTACCGCTCCAAGCCTCTTGCGGTATTTCCGTTGACCATTTTTTGGAACTTTTGGCATTTTAACTAGAGAGCATGTTTGTGCCTTTTGAGGGAGAGATATATGTGCAGAAGAGGGGAATATGCATCGGGTCTTGTGTTGCGCCGATACTGTCAGTAAAGTTTCTTCCTTCCAGGAACGATGGTGGTTTTCCCGGTACTCCGTCGTCTCCCTCGGGTTTCGATGGGGCCGGGTAACCGTGGAGTGCCGTGCGGTGGTGTGGGGATCTGCCGTTCTCAGCAGTCAGTAGTCAGAGGACTCGATGGAGGTTTTTCGATGAATATATTTACAGATGAACAACGAATATTATACAGGGGCTGTCACGTTGCTGCTGCCGCTCACGGCAGCCCGACGTCGACAAAAGCGTCTCGGCGCCAAATCCGTTGCCGCGCACGGCAAGTTCTCTGCCTCGCAAGGCAGAGTACGCGGAGCCCTCGGGACCGCGGGAGATAACGACTTGCTCCGCGCACGGGCTCGTTCCAACTCCACTTGACCAAAAAGGGCACGCCGACATTCCGAAGGGAGGCCGGACCTCCCTCTCTCCCCGGAGTCGCCGACATAACCTTGACAAAGTAATTTCCCCAAGTACCCCGGCGGCAAGGGCGACTACCCGCTCCCGCCCTGGGAAAGAAGACTTTGTTTACTTCCCACGCGGAGAAATCTGCTTCCACGTTCGGGAGCTGGCCGCCGCTTGCCGCCAAAGGGAAAAACGTGAAGCATCGGGCGCCTCCGAAGGACACTTCGGGTGACCGCGCCGCCAATTCCCCAAACCCTTTCGGCTATGCACCTTCGGCCATCCCTAAACGTTCCCCCGAAAACTGCGCAAGGACTTCTGGACCTGCCAGCACTTACAAAAATAGGATGGCCGAAACCCCAACAAGAACACAAAAACAAGCCGCTTGAACTCAAGCGAAAAATAAAAAAAAAAACACATGGCTGGAAATAACCAAGAAAAGTATTTTTTTATTTTTAGCTTGAGTTCAAGCGGCTTGTTTTTGTGTTCTTGTTGGGGTTTCGGCCATCCTATTTTTGTAACTGCTGGCAGGTCCAGAAGTCCTTGCGCAGTTTTCGGGGGGACGTGTAGGGATGGCCGAAGGTGCATAGCCGAAAGGGTTCGGGGAATTGGCGGCGCGGTCACCCGAAGTGTCCTTCGGAGGCGCCCGATGCTTCACGTTTTTCCCTTTGGCGGCAAGCGGCGGCCAGCTCCCGAAAGTGGAAGCAGAAATAATGCACGCGTACGTTAGAAATAAAGCCACAATCTGTTAATTCAGCATTCCTTGCTAAAATGCGAGGTCCCTCGTTTAACGAAAAGCACTTGAAGAAACGACAATCCTCTCTGCCCGCGGCTACGGGAACAAAGACAAACATGTCATGCATCGGCGGCACCTTGGTGGGCCCGTTCCACTCGTCTCCACAACAACGTTAAAGTAGCAAAAGTTCCCCGCCGCAAAAAGGAAAATCAAGAAAACACATAAACGCTGCAATGCGAGTCCAAGTTCACTAGCACTTAGAAGCCGCGGCCGTGATCGCTTCCCCGCCCGCGCACCGGCTGACACCATGTACATGTGAAGAGCGGGAATGCGCTCTCTGCCATTGCGCGCTTAGTCTCTAATCGGCCCAGCTGCTGTTGGGCAGCCTAGAAAGCGCGTCTGCGTTGACATGCTCCCTCGACTGTGGACATGCGGCTGCCAGGTGTGACGGACTGCCACACCTGTAACATATCTTGCCACCAAACCTACCCCCTGAAGGCTTAAAGCCCCCGGGATTTTTTTTACCTTCTGGTTTCCGCGCAATCTCCCCCTTCTCTGCACCTCCCGCTCCAGGACGAATGGGCGTGGCGCTGCGGCACTCGGCTTGATCATACAGCGCAAGGAGGTCTGCGATTTGCGACCGATCGAACCACTCCTTCACTTCCTTAAGGGTTATGTACTTAAGGGCGTCTGCACCAACCGATGCTTTCAGTTGGTCTGCGACTAGCTGCGCCTTCAGTCTCTCGAAGGACTCCACGCCTCGTGCCTCTACATAGTATGTTAGGTAGCTTGACAGTCGAGTGCCGAACTGCTGCCAGCTCTCGTCCTTCCTCCTCGATGTTGAGACGAATTTCTTCCGATATTCGTCGGGTGAGAGCCGCAGCTCCTTCAACACCGTCTGCCTGATCTGTTCGAACGAGAACTGGTCCCCCTCTATCCGCGAACAAAAGTAACCGTGCCGAGCCGCCACGAGCGGGTATATCAAGTGTGCCCTAACCGCGTCCGGCACCTCGTATCTCGCGAACAGACTTTCCACCGTGTCAAACCACACTGGGACTTCTGCGTCATTCGGGAATTTTGGGATGACTCCCTGGAGCATTCTCGAAAAATGTTTTAGCGTATCCCCATTTTTGCCCTCCTGTACGCGATCGCTCGCCAGTTCGCTCTCTCTCCGCTCGTTCGCCCGAAGCTTCGCGAGCTTTACCTGCAGCTTTAGCTGCTTTGTCTTTTCCCTCGCAAGGGTTATCTTGGCGTCTACACCACCCGCTCCCTCATCCGACAGACCGCCGTCTCCGTCACTAGCGCTTCCCTCGTCACTCCCCGACAATGGCATTGCGAGTTACGCGAAGCGCACGGGTGTCAGCCGGCGACCGGGGGAAAAGAGACCACGTACCTGGCAGTGCTGTGGAGTCCACGATAGCCGCTGATGTCGCCGCCCGGCAGGTCCTCGGCGTCGATCACACCCCGGGGAGTCCGTTGCCTTGAGGCTCCCTCTCCGCCGTAGCAGGCGCCGACCGAGTCCCGTTGACAAGTCTCGCTGAGTCGGTCTCCCTTGGTCGACTGAAGTTCGTCTTCCCGAATGTACGAGTTGCTGCCTCTCAGTACCGCCGCGCACCGCACCAACACAGGCGTCGTCGTTTCCGCCCTTGAAGTCGTTGAAAGTGGCCGACGACGTCCACCATCCCCGTCGACTGCGCCAGTAAAGTTTCTTCCTTCCAGGAACGATGGTGGTTTTCCCGGTACTCCGTCGTCTCCCTCGGGTTTCGATGGGGCCGGGTAACCGTGGAGTGCCGTGCGGTGGTGTGGGGATCTGCCGTTCTCAGCAGTCAGGAGTCAGAGGACTCGATGGAGGTTTTTCGATGAATATATTTACAGATGAAGAACGAATATTATACAGGGGCTGTCACGTTGCTGCTGCCGCTCACGGCAGCCCGACGTCGACAAAAGCGTCTCGGCGCCAAATCCGTTGCCGCGCACGGCAAGTTCTCTGCCTCGCAAAGCAGAGTACGCGGAGCCCTCGGGACCGCGGGAGATAACGACTTGCTCCGCGCACGGGCTCGTTCCAACTCCACTTGACCAAAAAGGGCACGCCGAAATTCCGAAGGGAGGCCGGACCTCCCTCTCTCCCCGGAGTCACCGACATAACCTTGACAAAGTAATTTCCCCAAGTACCCCGGCGGCAAGGGCGACTAGCCGCTCCCGCCCTGGGAAAGAAGACTTTGTTTACTTCCCTCGCGGAGAAATCTGCTTCCACTTTCGGGAGCTGGCCGCCGCTTGCCGCCAAAGGGAAAAACGTGACGCATCGGGCGCCTCCGAAGGACACTTCGGGTGACCGCGCCGCCAATTCCCCGAACCCTTTCGGCTATGCACCTTCGGCCATCCCTACACTGTCCAATATTCTTTTAAGTGTGTGCGGAAGAAAGATTGCCGAGAGGTTGGGTGACGCGAACCGGTGTCGCATCTTCAGATATGTGGACGACTTTCTTGTATTCGGCAGAACCGCTGACGCACCGAGCTGCGGGGTTGAAGAAGTACTTGACATATTTAGGTCATGCGGGGATGGGTTGTCGTTCACGCATGAAGAGCCAGTGAACGGGCATTTACAGTTCTTGGACCTTAGGCTAAGTCTTGAAGGAAATCACATATGCTGGACATATGAGCCACGCTCTAAGAAGGGTATCCTTCCGTTCAGTTCGGCCCATTCGAAACTTGTAAAAAGAGGAATTGCATCTAGTTGTCTCGAGGCTTCACTAAGAAGGTCATGTGCACACACCGCTCAAGCGAGCTTCACGAGACAGGCAGCGAGGTTGCAGAACGCGGGCTACCCGCAGAGAGTTCTGGTGGATGTAGCAGAAACCCTAATAAAAAAGTTTAAAGGCACACGGAGGCAGCCCCGTGAAAGAGCAGCAGGGAGGCCGGTGGTAATCCCCTATGCCCACTCACTACCCCACAATCTTAAAAAGGTTGCTGATAGGTACGATGTGCCTATTGTGTTCTCCGCACCAAACAAACTATCGAGACTGTGCCGCAGAATCAACAATCGCCGTGAGTCTGCAGATCCTTGCAATACGAAGCACCGCAACAGGTACACAGAATGTGCCACGGGCGTCGTATACGAAATCCCCATGTCATGCGCATCATCGTATATTGGCCAAACGGGCAGATGTTTTAATGATTGCGCCCGCGAACACGGCCACACGGGCTACCCCGTCGGGACACCTCGCCATGCATTGAAGCCGTTGCTCATGCACACCGTCACTCAGTGACACAAGGTTTTTGGCCAGATACGCTGATCGGATATCGAGGGAGCTGCACGAGGCCTTCGAAATAAAAGAAAAAGGCAAGGATTGCATTAGTGACACGTCTGTGTCACTATCGGCAAAAGAGCACACTTTTTTACGAAGGGGGCTACACCGGATGTAGTATGACTGTGCAGTATGACTGTGTTGTTTGCCATGAGCATATAAGAGAGTGGTTTTTTTCATAAACGCTAGTTGCGAGTGCGCCTTGTTTCGTCTCCTTTCTTGTCCTTGTGCATTTTCGGCGCCCTGAAAGTTATCATAAACCAACTAGCCCAGATTGCCATTCTAATGAAATAGCGCTCTCCTCGTTGGAAGTTTGAAAATGCCAACTGGTCTACATTCAAAGAATCCTCTCTT